>JAJHUR010000700.1:0-50526 GCA_027495735.1 Lutjanus campechanus
TCTTTTGAGACATGATTTACAGTTAAAAAGGTAATAAATCACAATATATGTTATTGCAATAATCAGCATATCACAAATGTATTATGAGTATTGTGATTCTTGTTAATCCCACCCATAGAAGAAAGTGTTGTGTTCAGCTTATGAAATGTTGTGGTTTTCCTCCTGACAAGTATGCACATGTTAAATGAAGTGATTAACAACAGCAGTTTTGAAGACTCCCTCTGATTTTGCAATGTAGAGTAACATAAACAGAATTTCAGTATTTAAAGGCATAATATGCAAAATTTTTCTTAAAAACAATGTATAGTGTCATGTAAACATAAATCTTTTCATCACGTTTGACCCACTAGAACTCTGTAGTGGTGGCTGTATCTGCAGAGAACCTGCCCTCTGCCTGTATCTTCTTTATTTTTCCGTCATTTTGCTGTGTTTGTGACACTTTACCAGCCCAAAATAGGTATTTGACATCCAGGGAATGAGACTCTTTCTGGGGTGTTTATGAGCAGCTCTGACAAATCCTACTTATTTTACCTTTAAGTTGAATATCAACAATATTTACCATGAGTCACTCATGATGTGTTAAGGTTGAAACAGATTTACGCTACATTTTCAACCAAACAAGGCACACACCATGTGATGCATACAAAAATCCAGTAATGCAGTAACACTATTTTCATTTAGCAACAGTGATTTACAACATTGCTTTCAAAAATGTAATACCACCTGAAATAGCTGCCTTTGTATGATATATAAACATGTCTGATGATTGCAAATTTTCTTTGATGTTCTGTATTATAATTTTATCTTAATAATAATAATAATAATAATAATGAACCTTGGATACAGCTTGTATATAACTTTTCCTAACAACTTTACAAAGTGCTTTTACAGAGAAACAACAATAAAAAACTATGAATACAATAACAACATAAAAATGTTGAGAATTTGAATAAATATTTAGTCATGTTTATTATTTTATTATTGATTCCACACTAAATACAATTAAAAATGAAAAAGAACTCTCTTATTTAATGTTTTATTTTAAACATTTGAAAAGTTTTGTCTAATGTAACAGAGGAACACACTTCATTGTACCTAACATCAGCTTGATGATTCCACATGTGATTTTGCATACATTTGCCATGATATATTTTGATATGTATAAATATAATCGTATTAATACTTTGATATTGGTTTCAACCATTACACCCAGCCCTGTACAATGAATGTACAGTATGTTGTCACATCACCCGTTGCCAGTCTGCTGTAATTGAACAGAGAAATGTTGAGAGCAACAAAAACCGAACTTCATATGAAATTTGGTCTCACAAGACGTTAAATTAAATTAAATTTCATTTGTATCCTTCCAAATGTATTTTTGTCCTCAGGGCAGCAAGACGAACCTGCGAGCACATTGCAGACACTCATATTAAGCCTGACACCAGAGGTCAATATGAATCCACTGTGGCTGCTCTCTGTGTTTGTTGTGCACTGTTGCCTGCCTGTTTGTGGCACATAACCAAGCACATATCAGGTCACATTATTTTTGTCAAGCATTTCAGTTGTGATAAGGAAAAGAGCCGGCTTGACACAAAGCCAACACACACACACATACATAAGTGTGAATGTCAAGTACACAAACACCACACTGACGCTGACAATGATGCCCAGACACGTGTGCTATGTCCTCCACTATAAGTCAAAACTTACTTGCAGCCAACTCCATGTTACATGATTCAAAGCTAATCACAGTAGGGAAATATGAAGAGCATTAAAAATAACTTGTCTTCTGTTTCTCTCTCTGTTTGTGTCTCCTCTGTTTTGCTTTTAGATCATCAAAAGCTGGAGAGAGAGGCGAGGATTTGTCGTTTACTGAAGCACCCCAACATCGGTGAGCTGCGAGTCCTCGATCTTAAAATACGCACGCTGGTACAAACGAAAACACACACATATTTTGTTCAGGTCTCTGGTGAATCCCGCTCTGGCTATTCTCTTCTAGACACAGTTATGAGGAAGAGAGAGAGAAACCAAGTGTGTGTGTGTGTGTGTGTGTGTGTGTGTGTGTGTACAGGTATCTAATGATGATGTATCTCTGTGCTCTCCCAGCCGAGTCATCAGAAAGACACAGGAGTCCTATACCCTCTCTCTAAACCACTGACCCTTAACATTCTTTCCTCCTCATTATGCCTCTGATAGAACCTGTCTCTCCTCTTTTGTTCTGTTCACACTCATCTGTTCGTGATCTTTCTAATCTTCTGTCATTATTTCAGATTTCTTAAATCAGTTCTGCGTCACAGCTGCCATTCCAGAAAGCTTTCCAAGATGACTCTTATAAACTCTTACAAAGTTTGGGAACAGCTAAGACTGAACATTTGGACTGCCAGGATTTGAAATCTTAAAATGTAGCTTTGATTTTTTTTTTAAACCTGGACCCTATTCTTCCATGTTTTTGTGTCTAAGTGACTAACAGGGTCAACAATATTTGAGAGAATGCTGCAGCTGGCAGAAGCTACACCAAATTGCAACGTAATCCTTATCAGCAACTGCACACCATCAAAATATGTCCACTAAAAGTGCTTGTTTTGCCACAACGGGCTCAGATTGTTATTTTAATTGCCTGACATTATGGAAAGTGTCCATTTACAGAAACAGCTATTTCATTGTAAAACACTCTTCATTCACACACGACAGAAACAAATTAAAATTCACCAGAAGCATCTTGGCTCGTCTTTCCACTGTTTCAACAATCACTGGCTCTGGTTTGGTTGGTTTGGTTTGCAGAGGTAGATGTGAAAATATTCTAGCTGTAGATGCAGATTTCCCCCACTGCTTCTCTGATGTCCAACCTCCCCCTCTCTCTCCTCTCCTGGTATTTTCACATGTAACATAGTAGGATAAAAGGTTTATTTCAACCAAACCAGAGCTGGTGATTGTTGGAACAGTTGAAAGATGAGGCAAAATGTTTTGATTTAGTTTCTTTGAAGTGTGAATGGAGATAATGATGAGCATGACAAAATGACTGTTTCTGTAAACGAAGTCCAGTTAGTTTGGCGAGAGAAATAGAACGAATCGGTGGCAAAAACAAGCACTTTTAGTGGACTTACTTTGATGGTGTGCAGTTGCCCATAGGATTTGTTTGTAGCTTAGTTTCACCTTTGCTGGCTGCAGCAGACCAGTTTCAAAGATTGTTGTCTCCATTAGTCACTTACACACAAAAATGCAAGTGTGTGTGTAAGTTCATGCGTGTCAGACTAGTCAGAGCTAGACTAGCTCTGACTAGTCTGACAAGCATGATGAAGCTTCTTGGATGAGAGGCTAAACATCTTCTATGACATATAAACAAGTCCAGTTACCTTCGATTTACTCCTTTCTAGCAAAAAAGACAATATATGATTTATTAGAGGTTCTATAAAGATATTATATTGGACAATTCTTTTGAATCAGGAGCAGAATGCTCACCTTTGAGGCCATTACTGACTTTGTAATGTCAGTACAAAGCTGTCTATGTCCCTGTCCAGAGGAAAACAGTAGCAATGTCAGCACTGCTGCAAGGACCAAGGACCAAAGTGGAAACAAGTCAGCGAGTTTATTCCCTCATACTATATTAAACATGTAAACATTTGACTACCTTTAAATTCAAATTTGTCATCTTTTTTTTTTACTTTTTATGGACCAAAAAACTAATTAATTAATCGAGAAAATGATTGACAGATTAAACAATAATAGTATAAATAAGAAAATAATGATTGATTGCAGCCCTATGTAGGATTTGATTCAATATTACTTTGTTTTCTAATCCGAGCTGAGCCCCCAGATGCCAGTTCGGATGTCAAAACAATGATATACAGATAATTAACTATTTTCTTGATCTAAATGTTACAAGGCTAATTGTGCGAGTAGAGTAGAGGTTTGTTACTGGGGTTATCAAGATGTTTTATTTAATTAATACCTGAGGCATCAGCCCATTTCATTAACCAATACTTTCTTATCTATAGTAAGGTTAGGGTTAGCATCACTGAAACTTGATTATAGGACTCACTTGAGTCTTAGGTCAAAGTTTTCATTTAATCACAATGATTGTGGGGAAGGCAACTGTGCTAAGAAGTTTTCCAGAATGTATCCACTCTTGATAACATCATGAATCATCACATCAAGTGGAATATACCTATTATGCACTGAAAACTAATTTTGCTACTTGATTTACACTTAGTGCTTCACACTGCTCCTTTGCATATTACCACTGTACCACTTCTGATACACATGACAGCTAACAACATAACACAGAGGCACAGCAGCACAAAGGAAAATGTTAATAATGAGTATTGGCAGTGTTAGTATTGAGTTGTTGGCTGCTCTCTGTTTCATTTGGCTTTTTCTTCTGTCTCTCCTCCTTTTCTGTCCTGTGTCTATATTTTGCGTTTTTTGTTAAATCTCCCCTGCAGTAAGACTCCATGACAGCATATCAGAAGAGGGTTTCCACTATCTGGTGTTTGACCTGTGAGTAATTGATTCTCTTGCATACATTCTCTGTCGACCATGACCAACCTGGCAGTTGCACATTTTTATCTTGTTTTACTTTCACTGCTAACTTGTGTATTTGTATGAGGTTAACACCGTGTGTTATAAAAATATCTTTAGCTCTTTTCAAACTGGATTGGGTTATACTGGCTTTTCGTATAACAATTAGGCTACTAAGTTTGGGTGTAAAGTCCTTCCTAAGTTCTTTTTAACTATTATTTCGAACTTGTGATTTACTTATACACGCACCACAGGCGTTTTCATCTGGATGGGGGATAGTTATGGTAGCCATTAGTGTAGGCCTACTTACGAAGCGCACCACCATGGATGCCATGCACGCAACATTTTATTAGCCAGGTATTTTAGAGAAGGAAGGAGAAAGTCTGCGGGAGCACTTTAGAAAAGACAGACTTAATCCTCGGCATGACAGCTAACCATTAGCATGCTGACAGGTTCTGTCAGAGAGAGACGCTTGCCTATGACTCATCAGACTTGATAACGACACATGATTGACACACAAACAGACAATGAATTCAGATGCGTGGTCCATTATTTACATTTTTAGATGGGGTTTGGCTAGGTAATAATGAGTGGGACAGATCATAAAAAAAGTGCTGCAAACAAGTTTAATATAATTATTATTTGAATAGTGGTGAAAGCCAGAACAATTCAGTCATGAGTGTAGAAAAATGGGTTATTTTAGTGTTTTTCAGATATTTGCCGGGACTCGGGACACCAAGCTTGAAACCGGGACAGTCGTGACGTGTGGTCGCTGTAACTAAACTTGCGCATTTAACCATAAGGAATGTATAAGTTGGTAAAGACTTAAGTAATGTGTAAATTGGTTGCTTGGAAATATCTGTAGCGCTGTCCAATCAAAAACAACCAATTATATAAACAGAAGTCACTCTGACATCACAACATAACAGTCACGATCGTCCTGTTGACAATGTTGAAAATGTAATATCAACACATTTCTCCCATCCTAAATTACAGCAAATTACAGCAAATTATCTTAAAATGTTACTGGCAGTAAATATATATTATGTTATTATGTACAGGATAATTCAGTTGAATCACGTCCCTTCATTTGGTACCCCACAATCCTTAAATACCGGTCACATTCTGAAGTTTACAGTATAACCCAATGTAATTTTATATTTCACTAATTAATAAACATTCCATGATGTTACTGGCTAAAATTATTGTGTATATTAGATTGTAACGAAACTTGACTTTTCTTTGTTTGCATATGGACATTATTGGCTGCCATGCTCTCTGAATACGTCACTGGCCATTGAAAAACCATATCAGTCAACCACTACTGTCAACCATATTTCATATTAGCTCCCTCTGTTTCTCTTCAGTGGGTTAACAAGCTAATGTTTTGTCACTTAGTTAGCTTATTTAGCTGAAAATACAACAACTAATTTCTGCATCGGAACAAATTTGTGTGGTGCAGCTTGTTTTAATTCAATGTATAAATCTTCACTTCAAATTGTAGCTAGGCTAAGTTTGAGCTAATGAAGACTCCTGACTCATGACCCACATCCCCACTCCTGCATATGTGTATGTAGTGTATGGGTGTGTTTGTCGAAAACCCTTTGGATAAATTTGTGCCCATACAAACCTTATTAGGATGCACACACATACACATAACACAAGCAAAGAAACAAATGCAACCATATAATCACATCGTCTTGCACACTCTAGTCCAAGCTTACATGCACACAAACGGACCTGAAACATGAATACATACAATGACGTGGCTTTAGCTAATTGTTTATGGGTGTAATAACTACAGTATGTGTAAGGGTGTCTCTAAATCCACAAGGCATGTGTGTATAATTGTGTGCAGCAAAAATAAAAAAAAATAAAAAAAATCAATGAATGATTGTGTTTCAGTCAACGATACAGAGAGACAGAAACATATTCACTATAATGTTTTCTGTGTCTCTCCACAGGGTGACAGGAGGAGAGCTGTTTGAGGACATCGTAGCCAGGGAGTACTACAGTGAGGCTGATGCCAGGTAACATGCACCCACTCACACACGCACTGCTGAGCGCAGCAGCCATTATGCATCTCTGTCTGTTAGTGTTGTGTATAGTTGTGTGTTTCACATATGGTTGTCTCAGAGGTGTGATCCAGCTGCCTCGTTTCTGAGGCATCTCATGGAGTTATTTATAAAGGTGATTAACGACATATAGCCTGCAGTATTAATCATACACAGCCTACCTTACACTGCCAGCTTTATGTCGAAATACTGCCTCCCTAGAGAGAGAAAGGGGGAGAGAGGTTGTGTGTGTGCATCTGTGTTTTCTGCGTAGCTTTGGTTCGTCTATATGGTGCAATACATTAAATCTTGTGAAAAATGACTTTCCTTCATGTGACTTAATGTCATTCATCAGGAAAACAGCATCACACATGAGAAGTCTAATGAGAGAGACGTGATACATTGTTATGGGATTGTTTCCTCTTCTCTTCCCCTCAATTAATTACCCTCATCTTCTTCTCTTCTTCCTTTCCTTTTCTTCCTCGCTTGTCTGTCTCTCTCCTTCCATTTGTTCCATCACAATCATACGCTTGTTCATTACTCTCCCACCCTCAGCCACTGCATACAGCAGATCCTCGAGAGTGTCCATCACTGCCATGTTAATGGGATCGTCCACAGGGATCTGAAGGTTTGTATGACCGCAGCCACGGCTGCAGCCATGTTCAGTCGTGACTCTGTACAACAGATGGCAACATTCAGGAAGACCCAGTGACGCCCCCGCTCAGTCCTAACCCTTTGCATCCACACGCTTTGCTTTTTTTTGTTTGATGTAAAAAAAAAAAAACTGAAATCGATTTTCACATGTGAGAAAGATTTTTTTGTCACATTATTATTTCACTGTTCTTCCTTGTAGAAGCCTTAAGTTTTAAGACATTAATGAAGATGATTTGACCTTGACCTCAGCTTTGAAATTGGCTGCAATTCTGCTCAGCAGGAATAAGATTCAAACCTAAAAAACAGCACTGGACTTAAGGCCTGGCTTAAAGGGATAGTTTAGATTATTTAAAGTGGGGTTATATGAAGTACTTAGAAGTGTATTAGTTACAATACAGTGCTGTCAGAGAGCCTATTCGGATGGGAAACCACTGTTATACAATCCAAATGTTGTCCAACCAAACTCCATTGACTTTTAGTTTGTTTGTGTTATTATGTGTCTTCAGTGAATCCAGACGATCCTTTTAAAATACCAAAGTCACACAATAACATAAACAGACTAACCAATCCAGGCAGTGCTACCAGCAACTTCCAGGTTCTGCTTGGTAAAATTTCACCTGATTGGAGTTTGGTTGGTTTGGAGAGAGTAAAACTAGGCTTGTATAATGGCAGTTTCCTGTTGGAAAAGCAGTGAAAATATTCCAATATAGCATTATATATTGTATATTGCGTAGCTTCATTTCTTGTACTCCTCTCTGCTTCTGCAAACTGAGCCGACCGCCATCTACTGTAGCTAATACACTGATTATGGATAAGTACATCGTACAATCCCACATCAAATAATCCGAACTATCCCTTTAATTCCTGTCTTGCCATTGTCAAGAATAAGTATCCTCCTCTAAGAGAGCATGCTAGCATCTTTATGTGTGTGTGTGTGTGTGTGTGTGTATGTGTGATTGTGTAGTAGTCTGAGTGTAGTGCTGTGGTGACAGGAATAGGAGCAATCACAAGCCAGAACCCCAAGAATGATCACCATTTGCATAATTATGTAAAAATTATGTTGAGATGTGAAAGATTTTCCAAGGTCATGAATATTCTAATGGTAGTCTGTATTCTCATAACCTCCCAAGAGTGTTTTTATGTGGAGGAAAGAGGAAGGAAGAAAGCTCACTTGAATGTGTTTAGATGGATTGTGAAACATGTCATTGTACCGTGTAAAAAAAAAAAAAAAAAAAAAAAAAGGGATATCCAATCTGTCAAATTTATTACGGGAGATGTCATTTGCTGGAGTGATTTTAAGTTTTTGGATACTTTATAATCGGGAGGATTTTTTCATCATTATGTAAATGATTATGTAGATGTGTCCAGTTGTCAGTTAGTGTCCTGTTGAGTCATGTGTCTGCCATGAACTGACTGCTCACAGGCTGTCTGTGTTTAGAGTCTCTAAATGTTAGGAAATGTATTATTCAGTAGAGCACACTGTCTAACTGGCCTTAGGTTAGCAAAGACCTTTCTGCACCTGTGTCCATGTGTGTGTGTGATTACGTGTGTGTGCGAGCATGAGTGCTCGCTGGGGGCTTGCATATATTTATGATTGTGCTAAACTGTATTAGCGTGCGATGTGTGTTTGCCGTTACCCATATGTGGCTGAGTCAGTTTTTACACCCACGTCTCCTGTTTCGCCACACCTCCCTCCTGTATCCTCTTCTCCCTGCAGTGTGCACTTTGTTCCCACTCATGGATTTTAACAGTGGATTGGTGCACATTGGACCTCATGCAGCAACATTCTCTTAAATTTTTTCATGTATTTTCTTTTAATTTTCAGTCAAGAGAAAAAATAACAGACGTAAACTCCAGATTCACCAAACGTTCTTAACCATCCAGGTCTGCTCTTACACTGGTGTGCTCAATGATAAATACCACTTGATCATAAACCACAAGATTATTTATTTATTTATTTATTTATTTATTTATTTATTAAATCTCGGTAAGAGTGCTCTTGACCAGGGAATCTGGATAGCTCAGTTGGTGGAGTGTGTGCCCCATGTATGGAGGCTGTGAGTCCTCTGCAGCGGCCGTGAGTTCGGCTCCCGCTTATGGCCCTTTGCTGCGTGTCATTCCCCCATTCTCTCTCCTCATTTCCTGCCATATCTTCAGCTGTCCTGTCATTAAAGGCATAAAAAGCCCCCCAAAAATGAAAAAAGAGTGCTTTTAACCACTTGTAAAATATTCTTGCCTAGGAAAAGAACAAAAATAAGGAAACACTGAGTGAATCCCAGAAATCAATGGGTACTAACAAAAAAATTGTGAATATGAAGAAAAATAAGCAAAAATGTTCGTAAATGGCTTCTGGCATGAGATCCAATGTGTCTGCTACCATTTCACTCTCTCAGAATCCATGAGTCTGAGGGAACAAGTCCACACCTCCAGCGTGGAAAATGTCTGTAGAGATTTGGTCCCGTGCACATGAATGTTTCTCTGTCATACTGTCTGTGTGGCAGAAAGGGGGTCGCCTCAGACACGGATTTAAGAGCAGTTTAGCACTGTTGACCCCTAATAGTTAAGATTAGGATTTGGTTTGGCTAATCTGATCTTAGATCTGTGTCTGTGGGTGGCTTGTTCCCAGAGCGTGTGACCTCTCACCTCTAACCTGTTTGACTCCGCCCCCCCCAGCCTGAGAACCTTCTATTGGCCAGTAAGCTGAAGGGGGCGGCGGTCAAGTTGGCTGACTTTGGGCTGGCTATCGAGGTGCAGGGGGACCAGCAGGCATGGTTTGGTGAGTATTCATCCATCCATTTTTCAACCTGAATCTGTTGCTCAATCAAGCAACCAGCCAATCAGTCGATCAATCAATCAGTCACTCATTTAGATGGTCGAGAAGCAGTCTGGTCACTGAATTGCCCACTCCTCTTGCCTACCATTCCACATCTCCTCCTTCCCTCCATATTACTCCTCCAGGGTTTGCCGGCACCCCGGGATACTTGTCTCCGGAAGTTCTGAGGAAAGACCCATATGGGAAACCAGTGGACATGTGGGCCTGTGGTAAATAACATTCAAATTCTCTCACTGCAGCCTCAGTCTAGTGGCTCTGTCTGACCTGGTCAAGTGTGTGAAGAGGAGTGTTCTGCACCAACACTGCAGCTTCATGTTGTTTCAAGTGTTTTGTGCGGTTAAATGGGTGACTTTTCTTTTGTTGGGGGATGATGTTGGTCATATCAGTATACAGTACTACAGTACATTAGTATTTTCTGTTAACATGCCTAATTTAATGTCACTTCCTTCCAGGTGTGATTTTATACATCCTGCTGGTGGGCTACCCTCCCTTTTGGGATGAGGACCAGCACCGCCTTTACCAACAAATCAAGGCTGGGGCCTATGATGTAAGCATTCATACATACAAGTCTGAATAAACGAATCCAGAGATGTAATTAGTTTAAATGAGTTCAAATACAAACTGCACAGCCCAACCCTAAAATACATTGTAGAATTTCTTTCACTTAGAGACAACTTACAGTAAGAATTGTTGTCATGGTGACGTAACAATAAGGCAGTAGATTAAAAGTAGAGAACTGGGCTTACGTTTGTCCATGATTTTGCCGTATATTAATTATGTATGAACTGCAGTTACAGATATGGGTACTGTGGATCATAAAAATTAACATTCCGATTAATAGCGCATGGAAATAGCAGCACAACTTCTTTGATTATATCATAATTTAATCATAATTTAATAATACAATAATACAGTTTTGCTGCTTCAATGTTCCATGTATTTGCTGCAGTGACATTACTGTGTGTAAATTAAACTGATAGCAACTTCAGTAATCAATCACTAAGAGAACACTCATATACCAATACAACAACAACAACAACAACAACAAAAAACAGCCTGAAAGCTTGCACTGCTCAACATAATTTAAAAGTTAATATGGCCCACAGGGACCAGTAGAGGTGCTGGTCGGAAATTGAATGTGTCTCCCCAGTAAGAGATGCTGTGTGCATCTTTATGCACAATGTCTTATTTAACATGACATTAGACATTAGACATAACATTATTTGACATCACTGTGTGCATTTAGACATTTAAAATAGCTGAAAGCAGCCTCTCTAATCATTAAAGTAAATGGTTAAAGAAAAAAACACATCAATACAGCACACAACAGGGGGCATTAGATGTGCAGGTTTGGGTGGGTGGCGGGTGGATTCTTTATATGTGCACGTGGATTTGGATGAACGTGCATCACTACCATGTACTGTATGATATCCTTTCAGATGGTTCAGTATCATGACTATCATTCAGCATGGCTTGTTTGTTTCCTCCTGCCTTGAGGCAGTTTCTTTAAACTTGGCACAAACGTTCACTTGGACTCAAGAATGAATTGATTTTGTTGGTCAAAGATCAGGGTCACTTTGACTTAACAAACATGTTTTTTTTGTTGCTATAACTGAAGAAATCATATGCTAATTATGACAACATTTAACACAAATGTCTAACAGGATAAAATTATGACATGATGACATGTTATATTCAAAAGGTCAAAGGTCACCTTCACTGTGACAACACTTAAAGCTTTCTGTCTGTGTCTTCATACAGTACATGACTCTGGATAGACATGGATATAAACCATAATTTGACTGAGGCTGTAATTCTAGTTAAATATTTATGACATCTGAATCAGTCTGAAAAAAATTGGTAAAGTCCAATTTTAAAATGTTTTCAGAGAAAATCATTCTGGTCTTGCCCACTTTTTTCCTTAGCTGGTTGTTTCTGTTCAGTGAAAATTATGTTAAAATAAAATGTGACAGCCCTGATACACAGATTTTTACTCTATTTTTTGGTTATATCGTTTCCTCAGTGGATGGTTTATTTTACTCATTATCTGTCTGTTCACTCATGCTGTTTTTCATTCCTCGTCTTCTTTGCTTATGATTTTGTGCCTATTATTTTTGTCTGTGTCATGAGCATTTAATACTCTTCTTTTGACAGTTCCCGTCCCCAGAGTGGGACACTGTAACTCCTGAGGCCAAAGATCTGATCAACAAGATGCTAACCATCAACCCCAGTAAACGCATCACTGCCGCAGAGGCCCTCAAACACCCCTGGATCTGCGTATGTGGCACACACAGAAACAGAGATGCATAAACACACACATTAATAGATACAGACATAGACACGGGAATAAAGATCTACACACTGATAATAATAAACTGTCACTGGTACACAAGGCTTCATCAGCCATGCCATCAGACCCAGCTTGCACAACCACACACAACTCTCCAGAGTCTTATTGCCCCCACACGCGTATCCATACGTTCGTCCCATCCATTGTTTTCATTCTCCTCTAATCCTCAAATCCTCTCATCTTCTTCCTGCAGCAACGGTCCACTGTAGCCTCCATGATGCACAGGCAGGAGACTGTAGAGTGCCTGAAGAAATTCAACGCCAGGAGGAAACTCAAGGTGAGCCGTCTGGCAATTCTTCATGTTTCTATTTATGTAGAACAATCCATCCAGCCATCTTTCTCTCCTCCCCTCTCTGTCTCCCTCACTCAAGTCTTCTCAGGGTAACTTAGAAATGATGACTTGCTCTCTAAAACCTTCAAGTTGCCCTTTTGCTGTGCTCCTCTTTCTTGCTGTAACCTTATAATCAATCTTCCAATTCTGCCTCTTCCTTCCATCATCATTATTTCCTTCTTTCTTTCTTTTCTATCACTGCAGGGAGCCATATTGACCACTTTGCTGGTCACAAGAAACTTCTCAGGTATGTCTCTTTCTGCCTGGTGGCCAAACCTGGTTTCCCAAGCATATCTTAGAAACGTAAAACATTCAGCTTAAAAACAGGAGGCTGGAAATGCCGCTAATATTGGAGGTAGTTTGTTTAGGCCCTCAGTGGAAAAATGCATCTTATGGACAAGAGGAACACAGATCAGAGGAACTTCAAAGTACAAACCTCAATTCCAAAACATTTGGGACGCTGTGTAAAACATCAATAAAAAACAAAAACATAATGCAATGATTTGAGAATACTTTTTGACCCATATTCAATTGAATATAGTACATAACAAGATATTAATTTTCAAGATGATCGATTTTGTTGGTTTTGTAAACATACACTCAGTCTGAATTAGATGTCTGGAACATGTTCCAAAAAAAGATGGGCCGGAGCATGTTTACTGCTGTGTCACACCACCTTTTCTTTTAACAACACTCAGTTTACTGAAATAGGTATTCCAAGTGTTCCAAGTGTATTAAAAAAAGGGTTTATCAGTTTGAACAGTCAATAGCTTGTCTTTGTGTTGTATTCTGTTTTTATTTATGTTTTACATAGTGTCCCAGCTTTTTTGGAAATGAGGTTTGTAGGTAAAAATGTGCCATCAATCTTCCACTTAAAAAAGGAAAATGGCATTTTAACCTATTTATGAATGCCTTTGATCTGTTTCCCAATAGAACAAAGATGATCATGATGGCACAAAGGTGCCACTGCTGAACAGTCACATCTCTTTATCTCTCCAGCTGTTGCTCTTTCACCCTGTCTCTATTTTGCACTCTATCATACCTTTTTGCATGCATTTGCTTTAACCTCTCTCTATTTTCTCAGGCTCCTACTAGCCTGCTTTCTCTCTTCATTCTACAGTAAAATGCATTAGTGCATTTGTGTCTCTTTTTATTCATCATTTTCTTCCTTTTTCAATTTTCTTTCCGTCTTTTGTTTGGATTGTGGTTTCCATTTGAGGTAAGATTTTTGGAATGACAGGGAACTAATGTGGGGTTGGGCCCAATAAATACTTATAATGCTTAGACCTTACTTGCTCTTCTAATAGCCAATCACATTTGCATGAAGATGAGGTGTTAGGTATTCAAAAGAACAACATAAAGAACCTCACGCTTGCAAAAATCCCAGTATGAGATCAGAATGAAATTTACTCAAGGATGCAGCATGCATTTTGAAATACAATCTAGTGTTTGGATTCTTTTTATGCCATGACAAATACAAGGGGAGAGGAGTGGTTGGAATTGTGGGATGTGTGGGTGCTAGTGGTTAAGTGCATGTTTATGTGTGCAAATGTCAGTGTAAGAATGCTGTGTGAGTCTGTTGGAGATGGGTAGATTATCCCTTTCATCACTTACTAAATACACCACCCACCTTTCAGCCCTTCACATATGAATTAGTATGTTGTCGGAGAACAACCTCACATAAATGATGATGCCATTCTAAGCATCTGTTGCATTGCATTATGGATTTTGCAGTTGGATTTTGCACCTGGAGTTTGAAGATAAGCACACTTGACTGATATGCTTGCTGCATGTTAGTGTAGCCGCAGGCTCAGGGCTCAGTTTGTGGACTCTCATGCTGAAGTGTCATCTCTTTCTTTCCTTCTGCAGCAGCCAAGAGTTTGCTCAACAAGAAGCAAGACGGCGTTAAGGTGAGTGGCTCTGCACAGTGAAGAAAATGCTTTGTTACTTGCATTAGTCTGTTGGAATGTTGTCTGAGGCCCCTTCTGGATAATTATTATGCATTGTGCACTTAACAACATCATCATTCAGGGACAGTCACTCCAAGCAGCGGGCAACGGTTGCTGTTTTCTTAGCTTGATCTCACACTTGATTTCTCCACATTGACTTACTGAGTTATATTTCTAGTTTTTTCAAACGTTTTTTTTAAAACACTGGTCTCTGTAGTGTCTCTTCTCACCTGTTTTTCCTGAATAGACCATGTCTCATATTTTCCCTAGTACATAAACATTACTGTTGAGCCCCTGGTGTGCTCTATCCAAGTTTCTCTGTGTGTTTGGGGCCCAATCTGAAACTAACACATACATATGCACATCTGCATGCACATACAATGTTCGGAGTTTAGGGTGACTGATTAATTCTGCGTGCCTGTTTTACACCTAAGTGAGTGTTGATTTGAGATTGGACCTCTGCATACATTCTTTGAATCAGTGTCACTGTGTTTGGGTCTTACTCAGGCCTACAGTGTGTCACGCTACAAGATCCATTCCAGGGAGTTTATCCCTCATCTATGTGACCCCAAGAAAATAAAAGCAAAAGTCGTCCCCATAGAGTAGAGTCAAAAAATGAGGGGACTCATCTGTAATGAGGAGTGTTGACCATAAAGTAGGTTTTATGAATATGGGAAAATATACTGAATGGATAAAATACCAGGCAAACTTTTCCTTCTGAATTGTTGACTCCAGTCCATTACCCTGTATTGGTTTCTTTCATTACAATTTTATTACATTCAGTTTCCTATATGTTAAATGAGAGAAAATTACAGCCTTCGTTTTGCCTGTAGATTGTCAGATTTTTATTTTTTCATTCATATGAAAAGACCAGAAAGGTTTTAAGTTGGTGGGTGTATGGTCAAAAATAAACTTAGACTGCTGTCTCCCGTTCTCCCCCATGTTGTATCTAAGAGCCTCTTTCGTATTCTAAGTCCAGCAGCTTAGATTTGGCTGGGCCCAATAAGTAGTTATGATGTTCAGGCCTTATTTGCTCTTCTAATAGCCAGTCACATTTGCATGAAGATGAGGTGTTTGATGTTCCAAAGAATGACATAAACACCCTCATGCTTGCAAAAATGCCAATATGAGATCAGAATGGAATTTAGACAATGAAGCAGCATGCATTTTGAAATGCAAGCTAGTGTTTGGATTTGTTTTATGCCATAAGAAATAGATGGAGAGAGGAGTGGTGGGACTGTGGGATTTCTTGCATGTCAATTGTATATTAATTCATTGAAAATGACAGTCCTGTTTTTGTATTCAGACTATCACATTTTTAGTTTTGTCCCCCAGTAGAGGATTGGACCAATACATATCTATACTCATATGGAAAGACCAGGAAAGTTTTAAGTCGGAGGGCTGTTTGTCTGTGTTGTTTACTTTTTTATTATTGGTTGACTATTGAGTAAATGTTTTCTCACCTGTTACAATCTTATCTGACGAATTGCGATACAATCTTATCTGATGAATTGCGATACAATCTTATCTGACTAATTGTGATAAAAACTGAAAATAATAAGAGGAAAAGATAAAAAAGAAAGGTAAACAAAATGTTATCACTGACTTCTAGGTTACCTCGGTCAGGACTTGAGGTTTGCTCTCCTGTGGGAGGGTCCTGTGTTTAACCCATTCACCCACTGCAGCATTCTTTGCCAAATAATTTTGTCGGCCTTTATACATAAAATAGGTTGGAGGGTTGTGAATAGCCAAATAACTGCTGTGTGCCTATTCCCATCTGAGTGCAAATAGACATCTATTAAAGGTGAGGTAGGTGATTCTGGGGAAAGATGGCTGATTGTTGAGTCTCATTCCCAGGTTGTCAAATACAGACATTTTGGGTTGGAAGTTCAGTCTGAGCGACCTGCATTCGAGATTCCTCCTGGCTCCATTTGCTTGTTTTTGTTCAGGACAGTAGATTCTTGCAAATAGCATTAGGAGGAGCAGGAGGGACCTGATTTTTTCACAATAACTGTCTCATGTACTGTTGTCAGGTTACAGTGGCAGTTTCTGCAAACATGACAAATAGTTATTTTTATAAAAGTTACCCACTGAACCTGTAAAACTTCTTGGTTGGTAACAAAGTAACACTAACATCAAATATTTGGGACACATGAGGTGAGATGATCTTGTTGGAATGGTTTGTAGCCAGAGTGTGTTTGTGTGTGTATGAGTGTGCGTCTGAAAAGTGTGTATGTGTGTCATGTCCCCTCTACACTGCCCCCTGCAGGTCAACAACAAAGCCAACACAGTGACAAGTCCTAAAGACACTGGCCCTGCCCCTGCGCTGGTATACACACACAACCTCACCTACACCTGCACCTTCATCCACAAAACCTCTACACCTCCCCACCTCACACCCCACTGTGGAGGAGGTACAGGTTCACCCTTTCACATGGGGTCAGATTATTTTATTGTTCGATCTTAGCCTTGTTTGATAAGATATAAAGACTACAGAATATATAATGGGTGAAAACATGGGCTATCCCTGAATGAAATAGTGTGTAAAAGCTTTTGTGGCTGCACAGCATGTCCCAGCTCCAGCATATTTTGATAGAGTTAACCATGACAGATACACAGATTGATGTGTTCTTTCATTCATTTGCAGAGCATGCATGGGGCATACAGAGCTTTGCTGGATCTGTATATCGCTAATGTTGGGCTGAAACAATAAGCCTTTACACACATGACGAGAGTAGCTTTACCTCTGTAGTTAGGGTCAACCTCTACCTCAACACCCCCCCACCCCACCCCCCGCCTTCTTTTCCTCTGCAAGAACCCCTCCTCTCTCCTTCCTCTTTACACACGTACACTGTGCATGCATGTCTCCTCTCATGTCATGAGATGTGCTTTTAGTGACACACGTTTTGCATTTGATAGTAGTAGAATTCTTTAAAAGTAGCAATTGTGAGTTATTAAGTTTGTCTGTGCATGGCTGGAGTGTGGGGATGTGTTGGCTGCTTGGGCTCATTATGATGCTACATTCTCAAGCGATTTGGCCATCACTCATTGGCTCGGGCATGGTGTCTGCTGACTGGCTGTCTACGTCAGGCCACATGACTGCTGCTCTGCATGATGTCAAAGGCTTTCTGTCCCCCCATTTGCTGTCAGGGTGATTACGCATGAACACAGGCACATGGCATCTCTCTCTTTCTCTCTTTCTCTCTATCCTCCTTTCTCTCTTCATCATCACGCACACACATGCATACACACACAGATGCAGGCTGCTGATGTTATAATCTACTGTAATCGGGGTGAGTGATTAGAAGGACTGAGCTGGTCATCAGGATCGATTCCACAAAAGCCCAGACATCTGATTACCAAGACTCTGCTGAGGGCTGATGAGAGGAAAGCAGACACAGAATAAGACCTTGAGTAACAGTGGGATACAGGAAAGGAGATAAAAGAAGAAAGAAAAACAAGTGGGTAGAGGGTTTATTTTTTATTTGATGTCAGATACATTATGATAAATAGATTCATGGAAGGGTATATATTTAGATAGATAGACAGGCAGACAGACAGACCAACTTTATGACCTTGAAACTGTGAAAATACACTCCAAAGCATTTCCATTTAACACTTTTGGTGCCAGCATACTGTTTCTGAGCTTCTCCGCTTGTCTCTTCCCACAAGTTCTTGTCATTTCTTCTCTTTAGGAACCACAGACAACAGTGATCCACAACCCGGTGGATGGAAATAAGGTATTAGAACAAAATCACTATTTTCATTGTTTGTTGCATTTATTGTATTAATTGTACTTCAAACCTTTTCCTTTTGCAATTATAATTGATAACTCCCTTCATCAGCTGTCAAAAGCCCTTGTCTTGAACTATGTTATATAATCAGCTGTTCATAAATTATGTTGATCGGGGCATGCTGGTGGTGTCGGGGGTTTAAGACCCTAACCATGTAATCAACAGCAACATCCCTGACTTAAGCCCAGGCGGAGGACTTTTGTTGCATGTCATCCCTCCTTGTTTCTGCTTACATTGCAAAAGAAAATACATAGTATAGCAAATTATATTTATTTGCTTTGCAAGCATTTTAAAGTTTATATGGCTTGATATTACAAACAAATTGTAGGGATGCATGATATTGGATTTTTGCTAATATCCAATAAGCTGATATTTTCCAACTCATGTTGGCCAATTGCTAATGCTGATAGGAATATCAGCATGTATGTTTTTCCACCTAATTGACCCTGCTAAGTCCCACCCCTTTTGATCTGTGCTCCAAACACAGAGGTATAATGGTATAGTATGGTATAGTTATAATGAACTAGATAATAGACACTAAGATGGCACTCATTCAGTCCAATGAGAATTGCTTGCCTATCTCCAATGACAGTTGAGCAAACTTGGTAACTCAGTCAACTTTCTCCTTTCCTGTTTCCTGTACTTAAATACACCATGTCCTCAGCAGATTTTCAAAAAGCTAACTGGCTAACTGATCCACATCAATTATTAACTTGCTAGTTAGCTAGCATTTTACTAACATAAGCTAACTTAAGATGTGACCCTAAAGGTAACAAGTTTGTTCAACTGTTATTGGAGCACATAGCAGAAAGGGGCGGAAGTTTCTTGGAATTAAGATAATATGCTTACTTTTATCATGATGACCCACTGGCAGAAGCAGACAAAAAAATACAGTGCTTCTCAAAATGTACACATTCACTGAGCAAATTAAGAAAACTACTGCTGACAGTTTTTTTTCCACTGGTGTCTGTTTCTCTTTGTTCTTGAGAAAATTGATGTTGTGATTGGGATAACAGCTCTTAAGATAGGTTATTAAATTTTAGGTGCTGAAAGAATGAGACTTGACTTCTCCTCGTATGACGAATGCTTAGCAATCATTGTCAATACCACTTTTGCTAACTGCTTTGTGCACTTCCAAAAACCTCCACAACCTAAACATACTCGCACAACTGCTTCAAAGCAGAATTAGAATCAGAAATACTTTATTGATCCCCAGGGGGAAATTGTTGAAGCAGTTGTGCCTATCATATGGCATATCATATTTGCAGAACTATTCATTTTAGGTTGATCCGGTAATTTCGATTTAAAGCCTTTATCAGCCTATACCAATGTCATGCCAATATTATTCTGCATCCCTAATAAATTGTACTATATCACTATTGATACATATATTACATATACAAAAACTCTAGGTTGTCATTCTTTATCAGGAGTCCGTTGAGAGTGCCAACACCACCATAGAGGATGAGGATGTAAAAGGTAGGAAAATCTGTGTTTTTTGTCTGATTTACCTATTTACAGTCCTCACACTTCACACATTGAGGTTACACCAGTCGGTCCTCACCATTTTCAATCATATTGATCCCTCCTTGGTCTTTTTTAAAATTTCATTCTTATCTCACTCTTGTTTTGCAACAAAATTTAAATGCACAGCGAGTTATCTACTGTGTGTCGTCAACCCCCCTTTTGGCTGTCAACTCCTCTTGCAAGATGCAGTCCGCCCTGTTCTTTTTCTGTCCTATCCTCCCTCGCATCCTCAAGTTTCTCCCATCTTAAGTCTGAGGTTGATGCTGAAATTGGTTAACACTGCTTGCTCCTTCAGTTTTGTTTTGCATACATTTTCATGTTTTCAGTTTCACTAAAAGTGTCTCCTTTCTACTTTTTTCTTCTTTTTCTTGTCTTTTGTTGAAAATATCCTTTTTCCCCCCACTCTTTCGATCCTGTCCTTTCTTTGTACATACATACATATATATGCCTTAAACAACCCTGATCTTCTGAACATCACCAATCCAATATGCACACTTGACGCCCAATCACACACCCATCTATGCAATCTGACAGCCTTACGTCTGGGCAGCTTAGTGAGCGGTATCTTGAGCTCTAAGAGCCGATCCTCACAGATGTCTGACTCAAGGCAGACTCCCACCTCCTCAGTTCAGAGTAAGTCTTTTCACAGGGGGGGGGGGACTGCCCTGTTCTGTTCCCCTCCTGTCACCCAGAAATCACTGGTAATCGCTGTGTCTCAATTCGTGTGCCCCTGATGTTCAGCTCATTTCCATGGCTTAGATAAGTGGGTGTTTGCTAGTCTATGGTTGGTCTTTATGCTGCTTATACTGACTATCCCCTCTCCTGTGGAATAAAACCTGTGTTTTTTACCCCTAAATATCTTTCCCTCAGTCCGATTTATTCTTCTCTATTTGAAATGAGGAAGATGCTTTCTCGCTGTATATTCATGTCTTGTAGATACAGATGCTGTTCTCACTCTTCTATTTGCCTTCTGTTTTGCCTTGTCCAAACATTGACTAAGATAGTAGGAAGCTGACTCACATAAACACTCATGTACACAGACAGAGCTGAAGTACTGATTTATATTATATTTCTTTATTATTTAACATGTCTTTCTGTTGCACAATTTAAGTAATTTTTTCAATATCCCTCAGCCTGCACCAATAACAATAAAGGTAACTGTCTACTTAGTTAAAACTGCTTTTGTAGCAAATACTTGCATCTGAGCATTGGTTTGTCTTTGTTCATTTTTGAGCTTTGTTGGGTGAAAGGAATTGTGTCATCCTGCATTTTCCCTGCCTGATATCACTATTAGTTATGGGAGGCTTTCTTGTTGTTTTGTTGCTCAGATATGAAATAAGTCCAAATTTTGTGATTTTTTTGTGTGAGCGCCTTCCATTTCTAATAACTTTGAAATCCTGCTAATTCGTAGACTAGAACCCATTTGAAGCTGATTTGATGTGAGATTTCCTCTATCTGCACTCAGACCTACATTTGCCTGAAATACAGTAACCACCAGCAACTTTTACATCCGTTTGTGTGGTTGATGATGTTTTGTGATCTTGTCTTGTAGCTCGCAAACAAGAAATTATCAAAGTAACTGAGCAGTTGATTGAGTCTATCAACAATGGAGACTTTGAGGCCTACGCGTAAGTTTCTTTCTCAGAAAGTTCTAACTGGCTTTTATCATTTGCTTACTTCCTTTGCTGATTCTATTTGCTCTTTTTTGGTCCAAACAGGAAAATTTGTGATCCTGGTCTAACTTCCTTTGAGCCTGAGGCCCTGGGCAACCTGGTGGAAGGACATGACTTCCATCGCTTTTATTTTGAGAATGGTGAGTTCAAAAACATGAATCATGACACTGGCAAAAACAAGTTTTAGCATCATCATCAGAGCAGTTGTATGTTGCCTGAAACTGTCACAACTTACAAAATAGGGAGAGGGTCAGTCCATTATGTCATTTCTAATACAAGGTTTAGTGCCAGTTATGTCTTTGTTATGACAACTTGACATTATCATATCCAAAGAAAGTATTTAGCTTTGTGTTCTATGTTTGTTGATGTTTAGCCATATGTTTTCACATTATGCTGTCATATGGGCTTGGTTTTGATACTGGCTGTCATGAGACCATTATAAGTTTGTGATGAATATTTTCATTTACCTCAGGTAATGTGCTACATTTTGGATGTCATTAAGATTTATTACACTGTCAAATACTTTTGTAACACTGTCATGAATAATTTCCTGGACCTCAACTAAAGTGGTACCATTTGGACTTGTCATAAAGATGTCATTAAATAAGGGCAGTTTGACAACCAAGCACAGCATCAAGGTGATTTAGCTTACAGTTAGCTGATGTACAGACAGTGGTTAGCTAGTGTACTTGTTGCAGGCAAGCTGCTCAGCCTGTTAGCTTGGTTAGCCATGGGGCTTGCTGCCTAATTAGTGGACTCAGCCCTGGGATGCCAGGAGCCAAACCTAGCAAGAAAACTAGCCACTGTCTCTTAGGCTGTGTTCAGTCCCAGTCCAGTCGGGATCTCCAGTCTAGCCAGACGTGGTTATCAGAATGTAATAACAGTGTTATTTAACCCCTTTATGTAAACTTTTACCCAAAATAGATGAATAAAATAGCCAATTAAAGTATAGTGCCAATAAAATCATTCTAGTTGAGAGGCAATTTGACACAATGTGAAATATTTGTGCTTCTGTTGTAGTTGAAATATGTAGTGGCTGTGGGTCTGGGGCTGCTCCAAAAGGTGCAAGTGCCCAGCTGGCACCACAGCCAAAGTAGATGCTGCAAGAGAGAATTTGGCCCTTGGGAGGATTAAGGGTTGTTTACTGTTCAGTCATATAAACTCTTTGTTGAAGTTTTTGCAGCTGCTTGGGAGAAAAATTCTAAACAGTCTTGTTTACTGTGGCATGATGTGCTCAATGATCTAATGCATGAGCTGTTTGCTCTGAAGCATTGCTGGGAAAACTTACTGTTGGATTACCAGTGGGGAGAATTTGTTTGTTCAATTTAATGTCCTTGAAAATAGTTAACATTCACAACTACTGAAACCAAATGGAACAGCACACACTATACATAAATTCTAACTGTATTTGCATGGCCACTGAAAAAGGAAAAATGAAGTATACTTGCAGAAGCCAGCATGCATACTAAAATTACTCAGTTTTTAAGTGAGGTTCTTATCCCACAAAGTAATATGCAAGCATAAAATCAACAACATACACAGAATGTAACTAGAATAGCTCCCACACTACAACAACTCACCACTTGCAAGGGTCATATTAGTCCAAAGTCAAAGTGTGAGTCACCTCACAGAAAGTGCAACATAAACAAACTCCACAGATTATTTGCTTCCTAAAATAATACTTCAAATCGATGTCACAACATTAGTATACTTGGAAACATGGCAACATAAATTGGCACTAATCCATATAAATGTTGGCATTGATTAAAGGCATTATAAGCAACTTTTTTCCCCTCGATCATCATTTATGACCCACGAGAAGCGTGTGGTGGGTGTGTGGTGGTCTGTATCTGCCCTCTGCCTGTGTTTCTCATTATTTTGTTGGGCTCAGGACGCTTTACCAACCCAAAACGTTGGGTTGTGACATCCTGGGAATGAGACTCAACAATCACTTATCTTTCTGGTGGGTTTATAGACAGCTGGGACAAATCCTACTGATTCTACCTTTAACATAAATTTAAAACAAAATTATTTAAATGTAACTTAAAATGCTACTTTCATATATGCACCAATCAACATAAGTGTTGACCATGATGAACATAAATCTCGTCTTCAGGTGAAGTGCTCATAGCATGGGTGAAACAGTCTCAGTAAAAAGCAAAAATGCAGGTGTCCTTCAAAAACACTTCAAGGCACACTGTAAGGTTTTTTATAGAATTAAAATGCCTTTATTTTACATTGCAAAAAGAGCTAAAAATGACCAGGTTGATTTTTGATTTTTTTAAGTATCCAAAGAGAGACCCGACAGTGCTTCCACTCTATTGTCTTCATGAACTTAAACCTATTATCTTTTAATTAAGACATGTTTTCATTACGAAGACATTGCAATAAATATAACCCACTATGTCATTTTGACTGCTTATGCATCTAAGGGTTTAAATTTTCCTTTTACACATTCACTGTGCTGCAACACAGTTTCTGATTGATTGTGGACATCACTGAACCCTTTGTGTGGACAGCAGACAGGACAACATGCATAAATTAGTTTTTTAACACGTGCAGTGATAGGATTTAAGTATTTTTCAGTACTTTCCCCCCACTTGGATTTCTTTAGACTTTTGATGTTATAAATGAATAATATGAATGATATAATACATTTGTGAGACACCATGTTGAAATTCACAGGGGGTCATGTTCTATAATGTCTGGACTGCTTGCAGCATAATGAGCCATTAAGCAACAGCTGTAGAAACATTTTACAAGTGTAATCAGTAGATGAGCTGCAGATGTGCAGGAGTTTAATGAGATAACCTTGTGGGCAGATGAAGTAGAGTCAACGCTTCAAATTAATTCAGTCAAACAATATAGAATGTGAACATTTGCACTGATATCAGTGTTTTGAAAATAAATACATTAGTGGGCATGTTCTATATCAATATTTAGTCCTTTCAGTTTACAGTTCATGTTTGCTGGTACACCACAAGGTCATGGCTGTGATTATGGACTAACCTTGAAGCAAAAAATCACTAATGAATAATGTCTGCTATAAATGGCAGAATGTCCTCAGTCTGAGTAAAAATAGGTCAGATAAACCAGATATGTCCTAGAAACCTCAATCACTTGGCAGGCCTGTGCTTGTCCACTGTCCAATGTCAACATATGGAGACTTATAGGTCCTTGTGTTTTCATATCAGTTAGAATTCCTTACAAGGTAGGGTTAGTAATTTGGGTTTGAACAGTTGTGCAGCTGTATAAGAATTTCCCAAACCATCCACAACCAGACGAATATGGAGAGTGATAGAATGATATCCATATTTATTCAAGTATGTAAGTGATATTTATTCCCTGTAATCAGCCATTTTGTCTCCTTTCCAGCCCTGTCCAAAGGGAACAAGCCAGTGCACACCATCCTCTTGAACCCACATGTGCACCTAATTGGGGAAAATGCAGCGTGTATTGCCTACATTCGACTGACCCAGTACATGGATGCCGGTGGCATGCCCCGCACCATGCAGTCTGAGGAGACCCGTGTGTGGCACCGCCGTGACGGCAAGTGGCAGAACATCCACTTCCACCGCTCTGGCTCGCCCAGCATCCCCTCCCAGTAAGAGACAGTAAGAAACATACAGCAGAAACCTTGATTAAAGAGAAACTAATCAATGTCACTGCTATTGGCAAGACTGACCTGTAAACAAATAGAAGTAAATGGGGGGGCTGCATTCTGGATAAACAGCACTACATTTTATATTCAAGGGTTTTTGATCTACGTGGAATAAGTGAGAAGAAAACTTTTTTCCTACTCTAGGTAGATCATAAACACTTGAATATGACATGAATAATTGAAATCTGTTCAAAATCGTTAACTGTATCTTATCAGAAAAATCGCAGCTCCTCATGTATTTGTTTACAGGCCAGTCTTATCCACTCCAATATGGCTACAATGATGTATTGTAGCAAAAGGCCAAAGCAGTCATCACGGCATCTCTGTTTATAAGGTTTATGGTTTAATTTTTCACCATGATACAGTGACTCACTGTTGCGTGTGGTTACAGGTGCAATCGAGCACATTTTTAACTATACCCAATCTCATCTGTCTTTGGGTAGCAGACATAAAACTTTCCATCAGAGAAGGCAGGATATCTGCTTTTCAGCTTGATGTTTACACTAAAGTAAACGAGAAGTGAATTAGTTTGTTATTACTTTCTGTAGTTACACCGGGAAATTCTAATACAGTTTATTTGAAAGGCTGCAGATTTAGCACTCAAAATTCACGGTCATTTCTAAAAGCACAGTGGACCGTAGATTTTGTTGGCTAGCACTAACACTAAAACTTGAGTTGGCTAAAAAAAACCTGTCTTCTGCTGACTCTTTAGTGTTTCCAGCTCACTTTTTAAAAAATGAGAACCTGTAAAAGGGTGTTAAATATACACTTCAGAGCTGTGTACAGGATACAATGTTTTTTGCTTTAGAAAGGCTAAAAGAAAAGTAGACAGTACCACCCAAACTCATGAGCTATGGAGTAAGCAATCAGCTTCAACATCCAAATCCAAAGCTTGACTGACCTGCTGTACCTAGTACCAGTTGCTAATTATTGGACAATAATGAAATGATTGGACAATAGACTTTTTCACAACAGCCACTTTGACATGAAATAGTAAAATAAACACAGGTGTTACCAATGATACTAATTAAGGTTCCATTAAGGTGATGCTATCAGGCATGTTCATGGCTCTTTGGTAACACCTGTGTTTTTTTGTATATTATTTTTATTAATGATTTTGTATTTTCATACAGACATACAAGCCACAACAAAAATCCCTGCCCAAAGCCCAACCAAAACAGCCACACACACACAGGGGGCCTGACACCTGAGATCATCATAATCAAAGATTAGTCACACAAAAGCACATAGCAATTTATATCTTCCATGTGTGATTATTAGGCACAACCCATCACAAATGAAAATATGCAAGAACAAGAAAACCGAAAGGGGATAAGCGAAAGCAAAAAAAACAAAACAACACCCAGTTAATATGTACAACCAGATGCAGTCCTCATTCAGATGCACTCATTGAGTCTAGATATTTTCCATGTGAATAATTGAAACAAGTTCACACAGCCAGTTTCTGAAGCATGGTAGAGTTGATGTCTTCCAGTCTTTTAGAATGATTTTTTTTAGCTAGTACCATGTCCATCGAGGGAGCTGTTTGAATGTATGATGCAAGTGTTAAAGAGTCTTTGGAACATCCAAAAAGAGCCAAGTCCCTGTTAAGAGAGAGGGTCCTCTTATAAACCCCAGAAAAAAATAAAAATAAAATCTTGACCAGAATGGATAGATTAGTGAACAGCTTCAGAATAAGTGCAAAAGTGTACCATCGCTTGACTTACATTTATCACAGACTGGAGATACAGAGGGGTAAGGTAACACCTGTGTTAACCCTACTAAAGTGATACAAGTGCTGTGAAAAAGGTATACTGCTGTGTGGTTGGTTAAGCAAACACTCAGGTGCAAAGGTGGGGTATTTAAGATCAGTGAGCATTTTTATGACAGACACTTTGACTCATAATAGCAGGAAATGAACCGGTGTAACCTATCACATTCATGAGGGCTCTTTTACATTTATAGACCCTGCACACCCATGCAGGTCTTTTCATTCATTCTCGTTAATTTGAGGTGTGCCCTTGAAAATGTTTGGCAAAGTTATGCTGAGAATCACTTGAGGTCACCAAACTTGAACATTAACAAATGTGAGTCATGAAGGTGTTGTTGAAGTTGTCCCACCTTAATCAGGTGCAACAAAAGTAACAGGAAAGTCCACAAGATGTTAATGAAGCACAGGCTGTACACACCCACACACAGAAAGTATTATCAGGCAAAGTAACTGAAATGTATGAGTGGACCAGAGGTGTGTAAGGGTTATTCCCAGTAATTTATTCCAGTGACAATGGTATATTGCTATGAGCTATTATTAAGCACTGGTATTAATCACACCTGGGCTTTTCCTTCTCTTACACATCCTAATGTCTGTTGTGAAAAAATGTCTACTGGTCTGATTTTTAAACATTTTCAGTACTCTGTCAGTATTAATTCACATTTATGTCCTTTCTTTCCTTTTTGCAGTTAATGGATTATCAACATGTGGTCAAAAAAAAGAAAAAAGAAAAAAAAATCCCATCAGCAATCCTAGTAGGGCAGTCAACTAGCCAACCCATGACTGCTCTCTGACCTTTGACCCTTCTATATGGACATGACATCGCACAGGACACAAGTATTAATACATTTTACTGTTATGGCATTTTATTAATGGACATCATTCGAGACCACCACCGGGTGGCTGCACACAGTATTTGGACATTATGAAACAAGCATATTGACAACATTTTTTTTGTTTGTTTTTTAAGATGTTTTGGTATGCATTTTAAATATAAAATAGAGATGTTTAAAAATCTACTACTGTAACCTCTCCCAAAAATTAGTTCTGTATTTTTATGTGTATTTATGTGTGTGCAATACAAAAACATTTGGAAGATCAGAATGTTAAAATTTGAGCTTGCTTTAGTTCTGGTGATGTATATACATTGTGATTGTTGATAAAAACAAAAACAAACATTGAAATTGCTATTCTTGCTATCAGAGGAATTAAGAGTTTACGTAAAATCAAGTTTATGAGCTACATTTATGTTTGCTATGAGCTAAGTCATACTGTTTGAATTGTCCAATTTCAATCTATAATACTAATTTAAATGTAAAGAGAAAAGCAGAGCAGCTTACACTTTGCATTGAGATATGTTTGCCTTTATATCAGTGAAATAAGAAATAAGAGAATGTAGCATATATGTAATATATGAAAATTCAAGACTATTGTGTAGTGCATGGGGGGGTATTGTAAGTAAGATCATATGAAACTATAATATCTTCTGTTTGATTTGTGAATCACTGACTTGTTTGTTTGCATTTGTTAATGTTGTGCATCAGTCCTGTCCCAAATGTTTCTAATGTCCTCCAGTATCATGGAACTGTTGTAAAAACAATAACGCAGTTATGGTTATAACATCCAGCGTAAATATCAAAACCTCATATCTAAGAGGAGGAAAACTATAAACTCCTGGTTGCTGAAGCACCCCTTACATTTTGTATAAAAATGAGAAGAAAACAAGCTCATTTTTCATAATGTTTGTACTTGTATTGTATGACTGTATGTAGGGTTTCTGTTGTCATTTTATTCTTGTCATTTCCAGTGTGTTACTTTGCCAATTGCACAGAGAAGGTGGAGATGATGAAGATGGAGCAAAGGCACTATAGTCTTTACCTTCAGTCAGGTTAAGAGTTGACCTGACAGTTGGGCTTATAAATCTGGAAGCGTCGTAAAAGCATTGGATTTAAGACTGTTGCAGTCAGACAAGAGGATGGTAAGACAGCAGTGAAGGAGTCAAATCAGAGTTGGACTGTAATAAATGTTGGGATGTCTTCCTTGATGATCAGTGCTTCTACCAGCCGGTGGTCTTCTTACCACTGCAGGACAATGCCAGTGTCTTCGTCATCCTTACTGTTTCCTCTTTTCAATTGGTTGGTCTCTTCTTTTTTAAGGGGAAAATATGATAAACATTTCTTTTAACGAAACGTATGATGTCAATGCAATGCACCACTCCTTATATGGTGTGTACCTATTGCCAGCTCGGCAATGGATGGCTTAACATGTTTAAGAAATAAATAAATCAGCTAAAAGGTGTGATAATGAATGAGTTTTAACTAGTTTTGTGCTGCTGATTATTACTGTCTTATAGTGCAAGATGGGAGGGAACTGATGTTGTATGTGTTAGGCTTGAAGTTAATTATTTTCAAATATTTCTTTGTTATCAATTAATTGCCCCGAGTGTGAATGTGAGCATGAATGGTTGCCTGTCTCTATATGTCACCCCTGCGATAAACTGGTGACTTGTCCAGGGTGTACCCCACCTCTGGGATAGGTTCCAGCCCCAATGCAAATGAAACTTTCAACCATTTAAAGGTCCTGTGTGTAAGATTTATTTATTTGATCTATTGGCAGAATATGGGATAAATGGAATATAATACTCACAAGTTTGTTTTCATTAGTGTATAATCACCTAAAAATAAGAATTGTTGTGTTTTTGATACCTTAGAAAGAGCCATGTGTATCTACACAGGGGTGCAGGTCCTCTTCCATGGAATCTGCTATGTTGTACTGCTATGTTTCTACTGTAGCCCAGAATGGACAAACTAAACACTGGCTCTAGATAGGGCCTTTCGTATTTAGCATGAGTTTCACAGCCACCGTAGGCTTTTCTACACACTTGGAACCGGGGAATGAGACAAGGTGTTGCAATCCGTAAGTTCACTGCTAGATGCCACTAAATCCTACACGCTGGTCTGTTTAAGAGTTTGGACAGTATAATGGTCAGTTTTACTCCCCTAAACTAAAATGTTAAGTTTGTAATGTCAATAATGCATTTCCCTGTATATATATTTGAGGAGTTTATTTGCAAAAAAGAGATTCCACCATTCTTAAAATGAATAAACCAACATCAGTTTGACTAATATTTCCTTGGGTGCTCAATAAAAAATCATTCATTAAAATGAAGAAAATTTGAGATATCTCCTCAAAACAGCCCATTGATATTCCTTGGAATGCACAAAAAAAGAACAGGATTTTGTAAGGCAACAGGTGACAAATCTGGTTTGCATACCTGGCAAAAAAGGAGCTTTTGAAAAAGTGTATGTATTTGAACATTATTATTATTATTATTTATTTAAAGGCAGTTTAGCTGTAGGGTGCAAAACCTAATAAGGAGGAGATTAATCCCATGATTACAGCTCCTTCAAAACGGGGGATTTCAATGCATAGCCTGTGCATGAATGGACATGCACTTTGACATGGTTGCTGTCCTGTTCATATCCAGTGATACTGTCTTTCTTCCTCTTAATAAATGTGGTACTTTTAGGCTTAAGGAATAGTTGAGTCTGCTAGATTACATCATATTATAATATATTGGGTCTTTTAATGTTTGATAATTGTGAGACTCCATAACAATAATTATTAAATTCTATTATTAAGTATGTCATACTAATGTTAATAAGTATCTGCCACTCAGTTCTCCATAATTGCAGTACCTTTAAAGCCCAGCAGGAGGCAGCACCAGATCGAGACCTGCTCTGGTTTAAATACATTCTTAGTTCTGTTTAGTAGACACTGTGTCCTGGAGCACAGATGGTATTATATTATATTGGATTAGCAAGTGAGAAACAACTGTTTCAATAAATTCACAACAAATTCAAGATACAAGAAGATACATTTGTAGACTTTTATTCTCTATCAGCCATAGACACACTGCAGCCATTTTTTGTCTTTTTGAATTTTGATACAGTAATACATGCCCTTATAGATATTTATATATGCACTGTATATGTATATAACTGTCATCATCACAGAAAAGGGATGCTGATTCTTCAAATTAAAAGCATACCTGTCACAGTGAACTTCCACTAGTTTGCATTTTACATTTTTCTAAATCACAAAGTAAACAGTGATAGTGAAATAAATACATTACATGTTGTAGATACATACAGTAGCGATGCTCAGAGCTGTGAATAATGGCGTATTTAAGCTCTCAACCTGCCTCATTACGCGTGTCTGGTGTGATGTTACCTTGTATTTATCATCTGTCCTGCCAGAATGAGACTGTGGCTAAGATATATTGTTTCTCTCATATCCTGTGCAGAAAAAAGCATGGAGGTGTTCCCTCCTGACATTCAGGAGTGCAAATGCAGATTGTGTAAAATAAATCTTTTTCTTTTCTGACAGAAACTGGCAAACACTCACACACTCATTCAGTCGCAAACACACACCACAGAACTGCCAACACCTGGTCCAACTCTTTCTAGTTAAAAAAAAAAAAAAAAATTAAATAAAGCAGAAATACCATCACCTCACCACAAATGTCATATCAGACTAAAACAGCTGTGATGATCTTACTCACCAAGTTCTTTCCTTTATAAATAAAAACTTCACACTGACATTCAAACAAAGATTAAATAAATTCTATATACTTTCGAGTAAACTAAATCCAAAAACTCTAAAATAAGACATCTTCAAACAACAGTTTGAAATCAGCTTAAAATAATTCTGACGACACCCTCTTCAAACAAGCTGACAATGCAGTATTTAACTCAACACGTGCATGAACACACTCAAACATTGAGTACCTACAAGATAACCTCACTCACACATTCACCATTCATACAGTATGAGTCAAGATCAACAATTTAAGAGGAAAACGCCAAAAAACGAATAGAATTAAACCTAATAACACAGATAGAAAGACGCACACAGAAGGGAAAAGAGAGGCGAAAGGGCAATCCATAGAACTACAAAGCAGTCAAAGCTAGGATCATAATGACAGATGTTGATTAGTCATGCCTGCTCTACTTCACATGAGTGATTATTAATTCCTAGGCTACTGATGTCAGTAATGTCTAGATTATAGATAATATATAATTCCCAAAGACAGGTTACACATAGCCTACACAAAACACAGCAGCAGCAGCAGCAGTTAAATTCAGTGTCGATACAGTTGGGTTTTTTCTGTGTGACATCTTGATCACCTGAATCAAAAGAGCGGAGAGGCTAGTACAGTGAGTGAGAGTTTTTTTTTTTTTAATGTAAGGTCTATCTGAGAAACTTTGTGTGTGAGAGGCAGTGCAGTGTGAGATATTGTCTTTCAGTCCAAGCACCTACTCAAAGAGTAGTACCAGTAGTTTGCAGGTAAAGTGTTCTTTACCTTCAGGAGGTTTGTGTGTTAGTAGATGTGAATCGTATTCCTCAGTTTTCTTTTTTTTTGTGTTGCTCTACCACAGCATCAAGACAAAAATATCAAAGACAATACTGACATGGAAAGTAAAATTGATCAGGAAAACAACAGAAGGCTTTCTTTGGTCACAAAAAGGCAAAACAACATCAGAACATGAAAAGAAAATCGTGAATACAATATACAAGCCAGGGAAGAAAACTCCAAATTGTGAACATCTTCCAGGACTTAAATGGGAAGACTGTGGTAGCTTTGAGGTGCCGTGGTGCACACTGGGATTGCATGTGGCTAATGCATAGGATTACGGGGGAGGGGGTGGGGGTTTAGCATGGGCAGAGCCAGGGAGTTGGGGAGAGTGTTACACATTCTTCTACTCTTCCTCCTCCTCTTCGTCCTCATCATTGTCCTCCGTGTCTTCTTCGTAGTAGCGGTGAAAGAGCTGTTGGAGATGCTGCTGGAGATCACTTCGTTTTGACCCTTTTCTGGGGTTGTCCACTTTCTCTAGAAGGACCTGTTTGCGCTGCCCAGCTCCCTTCACCACTGTTCGTCTGAGGGTGCGACCTTTACGCATGTGGGCCCTAGAGATGGAATGAGGAGGGTGTGGAAGCAAACAGAAGACATGTCAGCAACCTCAAAAAAACACACCCAAGGCTCTGTTGCTATACTTGATGATATGTTTTGAGAGAAAAACAAAACATCCACAAATTATACCATGCTTTGTCAATCAGCATTCAATTATGATCACATGCACAGCAATGTCATATCTGTGTTTAAAACTCATTTAACAGATAAATCATCATCCAGACTCAGTGTGTTGGCACATTTACAGCAGTTACACACATACAGCCAAAGACAGGTGACAATTTCAAGGAAAAACCAACACAGAAGAATTTGCATTTATGTTTCTCCACTTATTTATCCAGTTTTTTTTTTTTCATTTTGATCTTTGATTTGTGTACATTTAATACAGAAATTCTATAGTCAAAAAGTACTCTGTTACAAGTAAAAGTCCTGAATTCAAAATGTTAATTAAGTAAGTGCACATTAGTATTATCGGTAAAACGTACAGAGTATCAAAAGTAAAAGTATTCATGATGCAGAAGGTGTTGAGCCACTATTAAATGCTTTATATACAACTGGCTACTTGGTAGTATAGTACTGGATCATATATTAGCATATCATTTTTTTAAATGTAAAAAGTAACCAGTAACTGGCAGTGTAAAATAAATGTAGTGGATAAAAAGTCCAATATGTACCTCTGAAATGTAGTGGAGTCAAAGTATGTCAAAATTATACTTAAGTACAGTACTTGAGTAAATATACAGTACTTAGTTTTCCTTACATTTGCTATACAGTGTTCCCAACACTGTATAGCAGATGTTAGATTTGTTAAAGACAAAAGACAAAATTCTGAACATACTGTTGATCTAATTGGGTTCATTGTGTGTTTATATTTGATTGATTACAAAACAACAACAAATTTACATTACGCTATTTGGCTAAGTGGATAATGATAAGCAACATTAGCAAATATTAGTCAGTATTAGTAAAACTAGTAACCCTAAAGCATGGCTATCATTTTAGGAAATCACACTCACAAGATAGAAGTAGTTGCACACACACAGACAAGTGCACCCCAGCATTCACACACCTCCTGACCACAGTTCCATCTTCTTTGACAGTCTCCCTCTCTACCACACGAGGGAGCTCTGTTCTGCTAAAACCACTTATATAACCTAGTGCCTGGTGGCATGAAAAGGGGAAAATAGTATTCATTCAATTTGGAAAAAAAATTAATTATGGAAACAAAAAAAGGAAAACTGGTTCCTCTTCATATGTATGTGAAATATTTTTTTTATACAAGGACTGTACTTAAGCTACAACATGTATAAAGTAAAAAAATCAAGGTCCTATTACATATAGAGTACCTGGTAGGCAGCTATATTACAAGTGGCTATGTCAGGGTTATGAAATAATGGTAACAAGGTCATCAACAAACCTGTTTGAAGTCATCTTGGGCTGAGGGGAGATCTGAAGCCAGAGACGGATCACCCTGGTGTGTCATCGTCCTTTGACCCTCCACCACTGTTGTCCTTTCTACATGACTGACCTTACAAGCTTCATCTGTCTCCTGCCTTGATGCTGAAAAACCTCCAGATTCAGCAAATTTTACCTATAGTTCAGAAGAGAATTTATTTTGTCATTTGTCATTTAACAGCCCTTTATATATTACAACCAATGTAAATGTAGTTTTATCTGGTATTATCTGTTAAAAAGAGATTGTGAGTACTAATAATGAACACACACAATTTTCAGTAAACACACCTCTGTGTGGTCTCCCTCACTCTTCAGGACAGTCCGTTTCACCACTTTAGAATATCCATCTCCCTCTGCCATACTGATGGACCCCTGGGGAGTTCCTTCTAATGACACCTGCTCATGCTCCACACCATCCGTGGAAACACACTTGCGAATAATTTTACGGGTAACCTGAGGAAGATCACGTGCAAAGATCATTGTGTAGTGAAGCATGTGTTTAAAGGAAACGAGAACTAACAACATTTTTTGTTGCACACTGAAACTGTTTTTTCTGTCTTTGAATGAAAAAGAGCAACAGTGCAACAAAGATCCCTTGGAATTGGTGCACAATCATAAATGTGTTTTGCTAAGCTTTACTGGCTGTTGTCAATACTTTAATACTACCATGTGATATGTGTATGAAAGCTCATATAGAATCTGGCTTTACCTTTTTAACGACAATATGCCCATTTTCATCCGTGTACTTCTCTTCCGTGACTGATGGAGTAGGGAGGTCAGGCATTTCATCAGCCTATGAGAGAAACAGGCAAAAAATAATCACAAACGCTAACTTGGATCAGCGAAACATTTAAGTGCTTAATTCTCCACTTCAAAAATAAAACACGAACACGTTAGAGAAAAACAGGACACAAAATTTGCATTTTAGGCAGTGATTCAGTAAGAGAATAGGGGATCTGGGATACAGGAAACAAACTTGCATTCTCAGGGAAAAAGGTTACAGTATAGTTAGACAAATCAACCAACAAAGGAGTGCTCACAGCAGCATTAAACACCACCACAAGGTTCAGCCATCTATGCAAAGTTGCAGTTTTTTTTAAAAATAAAACCTAAATTAATCTTCAAGCTCAATTTTCTTACCCATTTTGATTAAACTAAAGGTTGTTAGACTGTAAACTTGACAGTGAAGCCTGGTTAAAGTTACACTCTAGAAATCACACCCTCCATGCTTCATTTAAAACGCCATCACACGTGCTAAGTCAGATACCTGAATGACAACTCTCCTTCGCACTATTCTGGTGGTCAAAAATTCATCATCCGAACTTTCTGACATTGATCCGAGCTCTGCAGTGATCTCCTGACCAAGCTACAACAAACCCATCAAGATTTAACGAATAACAATACAGTGTATAAAGACTATGTTTGCAGCAAAGCAGGCAAAAAGCAGAGTGATATGGTGCACTTTCCACTGATTTTGAGTATTTTACATTTAATTTTCATACCATACATTGGAAAGTACAACATGGCAGTCTGTAACTTGGAGAAATGTTTGCAAAACATACCATGCTTATACAAGAATTAATGTGCTTACTGCTGATGAAAACAACATGTAGCTTATGTTATTACTGTGAGTGATATAGCTGGTTAGAGGTAGCAAAGTGACATGCTGAATCAGGACTGGTTAACTCTGAAATCAAAACCAAATAAGGGTTACAAGGAGTTTTAGATTCCATCCACGTGGTCAGAGGGTTAGCAGTCATTCCTTTCGGAAGCAAATATAGTATTTGGTTAAGCTCAGGTCTGGGAAAAGCTTGCAGGTTAGGGTTGGTTTATTAAATCTCATCTTACCCTTATTAGAAATTTATCAGTATCATCATATGCCCCAATTTCACAGACAGTAGGCGGTTGTGAAGCCTCACACAAGCTGAATTCTTCATCTGATCCATCTGAATAGTGTATTAGTTCTTCATTCTCTTCATGTATGTTATGAAGAGGCTGATGGACAAAAGAAGCATCCTCATAATCTTCACTACCAGAGGACAAGAGGACTCTCCGATTCACCTTCTCAGGAACTCCAGAAAGACTGAGATTATCATGGGACCGATCTTTATGTGTCTTATTACTTGCATCAGGTTCATCAGGTTCAGTCTCTGAGAAATCTGATGCAGCCTGTTTGCAGTCAAAGTAAGATTCTGGGTCAGAGTATACAGGGGTTGGGCTGTCTGCATAACTATGCACAACTTTTGTGTATTCTGGAGGCGGGGTATCGTTGGTTGTGGTAGAACAAGGCTCTGCATACCCAGGTGGGATGCTGTACTCCTCATCAGAGGTTGATGAGGTCATCTCTTCCTTGGGTTTAACTGAAGTGGGCTGAGAGGCAAACCACTCAGAGTCTCCTGGTGTCAGAGATTCATCTGAATACTGTCCACTGGTCCTTGGCATATCCTCATCTGAAGATATCTCCAAGTTCCCTGAGGAGGGGTACGGCATCAGTTCTTCAAAGTTAAAATGTTTTTCAGATGTAATTGTCTCCAGAGTCAAATCAGAACGAGACTGAGAAGAGATATCATCATTCTGACTGGCCTCAACAGAAGTTGCCTCCCATAAATGTGGAATTTGATCTTGGGTACTTTGCATTGACATTCCTTCTGTCACACCCCTTGAGTCATTAGATAATATAGTTAATTCGAGTTCTTTGTGACTTTGAAGAATGTCTAAAGTGGCCTGGGAGGCAAAAAACTCAGAGTCTACTTGAGTCAAAGATTCTTTTGGATGCTGTTCATTCATTCTTGGCCTATCTTCATCTGAGGATATCTGCAAATTCCCTGTGGAGGGGTGTGGCATCAGTTCCTCAAAAGTAAAATATCTTACAGATGTAACTGTCTCTGGAGTCAAATCAGAAAGAGACCGAGAAGAGGAATCTTTACTCTGAATGGCTTCAACAGAAGTTGCCTCCCACATATGTGGAATCTGATCTTGGGTACTCTGTGTTGATGTTTCTTTGATCACACCCCTTGGATCATTAGATGACATAGCTGTTTCAAGATCCTCTTGACTTTGATGAATGTCTAAAGTGGCATGGGAGGCAAAAAACTCAGAGTCTACTTGAGTCAGAGATTCTTTTGAATGCTGTCTACTCATTCTTGGCCTGTCTTCATCTGAGGATATCTCCAAGTTCCCTGAGGAGGGGTGTGGCATCAGTTCCTCAAACCCAAAATATCTTGCAGATGTAACTGTCTCCAGAGTCAAATCAGAAAGAGACAAAGAAGGAGAATCTTCACTCTGAATGGCTTCAACAGAAGTTGCCTCCCACAAATGTGGAATTTGATCTTGGGTTCTGTGTGTTGATATTTCTTCTGTCACACCCCTTGGATCATTAGATGACATAGCTGTTTCAAGATCCTCTTGACTGTGAAGAATGTCTGAAGTGGGCTGAGAGCCAAAACACTCAGAATGTAGTGGAGATAGAGATTCTTCTGAATGTTGCCCACTGGTTCTTGACCTATCCTCATCTGAAGATGTCTCCAAGTTCCCTGAGGAGGGGTGCAGCATCAGTTCCTCAAAGCTAAAATGTCTTGCAGATGTAACTGTTTCTGGAGTCAAATCAGAAAGAGATTGAGAAGAGAAATCTTCACTTTGATTGGCTTCGAGAGAAGTTGCCTCAGAAAAATGTGGAATTTGATCTTGGGGATTCTGTATTGATATTTCTCTTGTCACACCCACTGAATCATTAGATAACACAACTGTTTCAAAATCCTCTTGACTTTGAAGAATGTTTAAAGTGGGCTCAGAAGCAAAACACTCTGAGTGTACTGGTGACAGAGATTCTTCTGAATGCTCTCCAGTGGTCCTTGGCCTATCCTCATTGGTGGATGTCTCCAAGTTCCCTGAGGAGGTTGCCTCCCATAAATGTGTAATTTGAACTTGGGTACTGTGTGTTTTTATTTGTCCTGTCACACCACTTGAGTCATTAGATGTGATGGTTGATTCAAGTTCTTGTTGACTTTGAAGAATGTCAGTTGTAGAATTTTCCTCATGAAGATTAGCCAGATGTTCCTCAGGTATGTCACACTGGTTCTTTGCAGCTATTTTGTGGAAAGACAGTGGAGAAACTGTCTCAGAAGCATTTTCATCATATTTGTTGGACTGGAATATGTCCAAAGGAAAACTTGAGTTTGATGATGGCTCCATCACTTCACAAAATCTTTGAGGAGATTCAGGCATTGAAAGGGACTCAGTAAGGGATACAGGGCTGACTTTACAACTACCCAGGCTTGCTGATATACTTGTCTCAGAAGTTTTTGTTAGATCAGGAATGACTGCGGCTACTTCAGGCTCATCTTGAATGGATGTCTGGAAATGTGTAGGCTCTGTAACTGCAACATCTTCTTCTAACTTAGTATTTTCTCTTAGGGTATCAATATCTTCTATAGGGCATCGATCTTCAGGTGAAAGGTCTTCAAACTTGTAAATTTGATCATCTTCAGGGCATTCATCACTGGATTCTGACAGAGATGGGTCAAGTGTTTCTGGTTTAAACTTAAGTTTCATCTCCTCCAGATCTGACAGCAATTGGTCAAGCTGAGGGGACCCAGACCCTGGTGGTGTTGGAGTAGATTCCGAGGACATGATGATTTGGTCATCTGTACTGTCTGGAGCTGTTCCACAGAGTGAGTCTGGGGTCACTGAGCTTGGTTTAGCTAAGCCACAATTTTCATTTTGTTTGGGGAATGACAGGCTTTCATCTTTTTCCTGTGGTGAGCTACTTTGATTGGTCAATGTGATTTCAGATTCTGTCTTACTTAGGTCAAGGGTACTTGGAATTGGTAATTCTAGTTGTTCAGGGGAAATTGTGTTGGATGGTGTCTTGGTTACAAAAATGTGACTAAGTTCAAAATTAACATTTTTTTGTTTTGAAGATTCTGAAAGATCTGTCTTGGAAGATGCTGTTGACACCTGCAAGAAATGATACAATGGAGTAGAAAAATATAAATAAATATGACTTGTGATTTTTTTTGTCATGAAACAAAGAGCCAAATGAAGCATGCTTTTGTCAAGGACAGACTCTTGTTTTATACACGAGAGCAGTGTGTCAACTGGGGAAATTCACTTGTAGCCCACTTGTGTTTAGGTTGTTGTAGTAATATCTTATGTTAATAACATTTATCTAGCAGCCCACATACAATTTAAAATGCATCACCTACATGTAGCGAATGCTACAAAACTTTAGATTCAGAAAAAACTGACGTTTGATATTTGAAGATATATTGATAACATCACCAGCAACACTATGACCTTTCACAGTCATAAAAGCAGGGCACAAATGAACTTGAGTCAGTGATGATGATGTAACATGAAAATGCGTCATGCATGGTTTTTCACTAATTTCAAATAAAATGTCACTGCCCTGTCACAAGATAATGACAAGAAGCACAGTTTTGCACTTTCCATGAAAATTCTAAACCTACCAGTTTACAGTATTTGTCACAGTCAAATGTTACTACTGTGTGCTTCATTTCTTGTATGTTCACATAATGCTTCACTAACATAATGCCACACTTTGAAAAGCATATTATAATATTTTTTGTAAAACTGATTTATAACACCAGGTTCAAATAATACAATCAACACAAACAACCAGTGGTGTTGTGGCCCCTGTCTTGGTATTTAATTGTGACAGAAATGAATTGCAAATAAACTTCTTTGGATATGACCTCTGCCAGGGCCTAATGCTGGGAAACATTAGGTGCAGCAATGGAGTGGTATGTCTCTGTGATCTGTTTTTATGTGTGTAGTACAAACAGTGAGAGCCAATGCCTTGCAAACAGGAAGGCAAACAGAACACACGGTACATGCCTCTAACTGTGGCAAGTAATCAGTTGGTTTAGACTTTTGTGGCTGTTGAGCAAAGATCTAAATAGCTGCTATGAAATATTATATCTATGGCAGATTGTAATCTTAAAAAGTAATTAAGAAAATCTGTGGTACTTAGGTAAGATATGATTAAGGCACTTGAATCTCCATAGGCTTAAAGCAGCCATGTCAGGCAGTCTAATGGTGATCGCTAAGTCCATTGATTACCTCTTTATCTATGAAATTTATGAGGACACTCCATACCAGGACAAGAAGCTCATGTCAGTCAGACTGGTCAATCTGAAATTTCTATTAGTTGCGCTTCACTGAAAGATCATGTCTTCTGCTCTAATGCAAACATGCCATGGCAAGACAGTGAAGCCTCTGGGTTTTATTAGTGAAAGCTTCTTTATCATTCACACTGTATGCACTGCCATGTTTATTACTTTTGAAAGCAACACAGCATTCACTGCTAAGCAAGAGCTTGTGCTGTCTTACCGACATCAAGGAACTTTTGCTCTGGTCCTTGCTCATGGATTTTCTTTTCATGTGCTTGTAAACTGAATCTTGGGCTTGTGTCGTCTTTGATTGTGATTCAGGGTCAGTCCATTTATGTTCATGTATAAGGGATCTTCGTTTTACTGATTCTCTCTTTTCTTGAGTTTGTTCATGGAAAGCCTCCTCCAGCCAGACAGCATGATGACATTCAATTTTTTGTTCTTCAGATGGCATGTGACTTAACTTAGTGCAGAATAGGCTAATCCTGTGTGGTCTGACCTGATCTAGTCTAGGTGCTTTGCTGTCCAGGGAGGAGGCCTGGCAAAAAAAGACTGGTCATTTGTGTTTGAGGAGCGAGCTAAGGATACTGTTTCAACTGTTCCAGTTGTTGGCATCAGCATTTCAGGATTTGAATCTGTTAATGTAGGATCAAATACTGGGGAATGGGGTAGAGAGGAATCCTGTACTGGTTTGGAGTCTGGTATGATGCTTTCAGAATAACAAGCTTGGGCAGGGCTATGTGTCTCTCCCATGCTGATGGTTAAATCTTCAAATTTGCATTGATCGTAAGCCTTCTCTGACAATTTATCAACTGCATCTTCAAAAAAATTAACTTCATCATGAACATATTTTCCTTCATAGACTGGATCACGTATGTGTGTCATTAACTGTCTAGAGACTGGCTTATATACAAGCCTGTTGTCCGTGGTAACAGTCTCATCTGGAGGACTTTGTCCACATGGCGGCTGGTTTAAAAATTCATTGAAATCTCCAACTGATTCAGTAATTTGAGGGGTAGGTGGTCTTAACTCAGACAGCCAGTAGTCAAGGAATGACTGTGTGTACTCATTTTCAGATGGAATATTACTTAAGGACACATGAAATTCACTGTCAAAAAGAATAGACTCAGGGGACTCTGGTCTGATCTCATCAAACGAAGGATCAAGACATGAATGACTAAAATCTTTAGTGGATCCTGATGAAACAGATCTGTTTTGTGAAAACTGCATGTAAGAACAAGGCTGACAGTGGAACTGGGGAATTAGTGAGTCAGGAGATAGAGCAGTGAACTCATCAAATGATGCAAATGAGTCGAGAGAAGGTGGCCTCTGGTCAGTGAATGAGTAGGTTGAAGATAAAGGATCTCGATCATCTGGATGTATATCAGGTGATGCAAGGCTATACTCTGAAAGTGAAGGACTCTCATTAAACCTACTTTCTACCTCATGCTGACAAAGACCTATGGATCTAGTTTCAACTGTATCAGACCTTGAAATGCCAGAATCGCTTTGCCATGCTGGTGAAACAGTATCAGTGATCACAGTGCTTGAATAAAGAAAATTATCACTTATTTTGTCATCAGATATGCAATGAAATTTAGACAAAGACGTTGAAAAATGTTCTACAGAAGGGGTGGCTATGGTGCCATGACATTTTTGTGGTTTTACACAACAAAAGCATTTTCCCTTATATAATGGATCATGTAAATGAGATATTAATTTATTAAAGACAGGTGTCTGTCTTACACTGAATTCCTTAGTATATGATGTGGAGTCGGGTGACATGGATTCAGAAGAGACAAGCTTGAGCTGAGGCAGTTTTTCCTGTGACACTTGTACTGAAGCACAGCATTCAGATGGAAAGGGTATTTTGTCAATGGGAGAGTTACTCAGGGAGGACGTATTTTCAAAAAACAAAGAAGCTATTTGTATTTCAAGTGTAAGGCCTTGCGAAACATTTGTATTTGTAAGAGAGGTCACAGTTGAAAGCAGTTGTGGTGCAGTGACAGTTACATTTGTATGTTTAACTTCAATCTGTGAAGGAAGTGAGTCTGATGAATCTTGTGGTTTGTCATCAAACAATTCCTTGACAAAAAATCCAGGGTACTCAACATCTGACATTGTTGAATGAGGTGGTACTGGTCTATTTTCAGAGTACTGCAAGAAATAGTTACAATGTTGACTCTTCATCTGGCCAAATGCCATACAAGGGGACAAAGAGTGTTGCTCAACTGAAACAACAGATTCTGGGGAAGATGCTCTAAAGTCTGCCAACCAGTCCTGCAGGAGCAAAAAGTCAAAACCGGAAGACACGGATTCCGGTGACAATGCCCTGTAACTAAATAACTTATCAAGATCAAAGTCTGATAAAAATGAGAGTGGGGATTCTGGTCTGCTTTCGTCAAACAGGGTTTCAAAACACAAATCAGGACCTTCAGAGTCAGAACATGCTGATTCGGGGGTAAACGACCTGTCCCCTGGCAATTCCACATCGTAACTGATATGGAGAGATCTGAATTGAGGAACAGGTGAGTCAGGAGAGAGGGGCCTAAATTCACTATGAGACACCAGTGATTCAGGAGACTGTGGTCTAATTTCACTCAACCAATCGTCTATGGAGGAATGAGTGGTCTCTATGTATGAAGTCACGGAAGGAGCCCAAAGAGGTCCGAACTCAAAAGTTTGGACAGCAAAAACATTGTCTCTGGGTTTTTCACATGTAGTATCCCGCACAACATCTGCATATGTGAAAGGTCTGGCCGCGAAAAGCTGTGGGGATGCGCTAACAGTTAGGTCTGTGTGTTTAGCTTCAATCTGCGAAGGAATTGAGTCTGGTGAATCTGCTCTGTCTTCGCCAAACAATTCCTCGAGACAGTATCCGTAGTACTCAACATCTGACACTGTTGAAAGAGGCGATACTGGTCTACTTTCAGAGTACCGTAAGTAATAGTTACAATGTTGACTCTTCATCTGGCCAAATGCCATACAAGGGGACAAAGAGTGTCGCTCAACTGAAACAACAGATTCTGGGGAGGATGCTCTAAAGTCTGCCAACCAGTCAGGCAGGAGCGAAAAGTCAAAACCGGAAGAGACGGATTCTGGGGACAAAGCCCTGCTACTAAATAACTTATCAAGATCAAAGTCTGATAAAACTGACTGCGGGGACTCTGGTCTGCTCTCGTCAAACAGGCTTTCCAGACACAAATCTGTACCTTCCCAGTCAGAAAACGTTGATTCTGGTGTAAAGGACCCCTCCCTTGGAAATTCCACCTTGTAACCCATATGCAGACATCTGAACTGAGGAACAGGTGAGTCAGGAGAGAGGGGCCTAAGTTCACTCTGAGACTCCACCGACTCGGGAGACTGTGCTCTAAAGTCTGCCAACCAGTCCTGCAGGAGCGAAAAGTCAAAGTCGGAAGACACGGATTCTGGGGACAACGCCCTGCTGCTAAATAATTTGTCAAGTTCAAAGTCTGAAAAAACTGACTGCGGGGACTCTGGTCTGCTCTCATCAAACAGGGTTTCCAGACACAAATCGGTACCTTCCCAGTCAGAAAATGTTGATTCGGGGGTAAACGACCTATCCCCTGGCAATTCCACATCGTAACCGATATGGAAAAATCTGAACTGAGGAACAGGTGAGTCAGGAGAGAGGGGCCTAAGTTCACTTTGAGACGCCAGTGATTCGGGAGACTGTGGTCTAATCTCGCTCAACCAATCGTCTATGGAGGAATGGGTCCACTCTACGTCTGACGTCACTGATTGAGCCCAAAGAGGTCTCAACTCAAAAGACTTGACGGCCAAAACGGCATCTGTGTGTGTGTCACGTGTAATGCCCCGCACAACATCTGCATATGTGAAAGGTCTGGCCGCGAAAAGCTGTGGGGATGCGCTAACAGTTAGGCCTGTGTGTTTAGCTTCAATCTGCGAAGGAATTGAGTCTGGTGAATCTGCTCTGTCTTCGCCAAACAATTCCTCGAGACAGTATCCGTAGTACTCAACATCTGACGCTGTTGAAAGAGGCGATACTGGTCTACTTTCAGAGTACCGTAAGTAATAGTTACAATGTTGACTCTTCATCTGGCCAAATGCCATACAAGGGGACAAAGAGTGTCGCTCAACTGAAACAACAGATTCTGGGGAGGATGCTCTAAAGTCTGCCAACCAGTCAGGCAGGAGCGAAAAGTCAAAACCGGAAGAGACGGATTCTGGGGACAAAGCCCTGCTACTAAATAACTTATCAAGATCAAAGTCTGATAAAACTGACTGCGGGGACTCTGGTCTGCTCTCGTCAAACAGGCTTTCCAGACACAAATCTGTACCTTCCCAGTCAGAAAACGTTGATTCTGGTGTAAAGGACCCCTCCCTTGGAAATTCCACCTTGTAACCCATATGCAGACATCTGAACTGAGGAACAGGTGAGTCAGGAGAGAGGGGCCTAAGTTCACTCTGAGACTCCACCGACTCGGGAGACTGTGCTCTAAAGTCTGCCAACCAGTCCTGCAGGAGCGAAAAGTCAAAGTCGGAAGACACGGATTCTGGGGACAACGCCCTGCTGCTAAATAATTTGTCAAGTTCAAAGTCTGAAAAAACTGACTGCGGGGACTCTGGTCTGCTCTCATCAAACAGGGTTTCCAGACACAAATCGGTACCTTCCCAGTCAGAAAATGTTGATTCGGGGGTAAACGACCTATCCCCTGGCAATTCCACATCGTAACCGATATGGAAAAATCTGAACTGAGGAACAGGTGAGTCAGGAGAGAGGGGCCTAAATTCACTTTGAGACGCCAGTGATTCGGGAGACTGTGGTCTAATCTCGCTCAACCAATCATCTATGGAGGAATGGGTCCACTCTACGTCTGAGGTCACTGATTGAGCCCAAAGAGGTCTCAACTCAAAAGACTTGACGGCCAAAACGGCATCTGTGTGTGTGTCACGTGTAATGCCCCGCACAACATCTGCATATGTGAAAGGTCTGGCCGCGAAAAGCTGTGGGGATGCGCTAACAGTTAGGCCTGTGTGTTTAGCTTCAATCTGCGAAGGAATTGAGTCTGGTGAATCTGCTCTGTCTTCGCCAAACAATTCCTCGAGACAGTATCCGTAGTACTCAACATCTGACGCTGTTGAAAGAGGCGATACTGGTCTACTTTCAGAGTACCGTAAGTAATAGTTACAATGTTGACTCTTCATCTGGCCAAATGCCATACAAGGGGACAAAGAGTGTCGCTCAACTGAAACAACAGATTCTGGGGAGGATGCTCTAAAGTCTGCCAACCAGTCAGGCAGGAGCGAAAAGTCAAAACCGGAAGAGACGGATTCTGGGGACAAAGCCCTGCTACTAAATAACTTATCAAGATCAAAGTCTGATAAAACTGACTGCGGGGACTCTGGTCTGCTCTCGTCAAACAGGCTTTCCAGACACAAATCTGTACCTTCCCAGTCAGAAAACGTTGATTCGGGGGTAAACGACCTATCCCCTGGCAATTCCACCTTGTAACCCATATGCAGACATCTGAACTGAGGAACAGGTGAGTCAGGAGAGAGGGGCCTAAGTTCACTCTGAGACTCCACCGACTCGGGAGACTGTGCTCTAAAGTCTGCCAACCAGTCCTGCAGGAGCGAAAAGTCAAAGTCGGAAGACACGGATTCTGGGGACAACGCCCTGCTGCTAAATAATTTGTCAAGTTCAAAGTCTGAAAAAACTGACTGCGGGGACTCTGGTCTGCTCTTGTCAAACAGGGTTTCCAGACACAAATCGGTACCTTCCCAGTCAGAAAATGTTGATTCGGGGGTAAACGACCTATCCCCTGGCAATTCCACATCGTAACCGATATGGAAAAATCTGAACTGAGGAACAGGTGAGTCAGGAGAGAGGGGCCTAAGTTCACTTTGAGACGCCAGTGATTCGGGAGAGTGTGGCCTAATCTCTAGAGATAAAGACGCAAATTCTGACTCTTCTGTGTTTGATTCATGAGCTACATCATTTCCAAATCTTAAAATGTATTTTGGTCTTGGGACCAAATTGTAGATAATCGGTGTGACCCATGCTAGTCGTTTGAATGTTTGATCATTCTCATCAGAATATTCCTGATTTTTATGATCTGAGCGATTTCTTCCTGATGATTCTTTCATCCAATTCAATTTTATTGACTCTTGTATTGTATTGTTTTCTGGGGTGTTATGTCTAATGTTTGTTAAATGACTATCGAACTGACCTAGTGATGGTACACATGTAGCACATTGTGGTTTCAACTTGGAAAACCAGTAATCAACGAAAGATTGACTATTGTCCTCTAGTTTTGGGGTTTCAGATGGCAGTGGCCTAACTGGAAGTGACGTTTCTGTTTTACTGAAATATTCAGCACTAGAGACAGGGAGATCCTGATCTGAAAGTACTTCTGGTGACAAAGGGCTATTCCGATCCTCTTCCTTCTGACAGCCTGTAGTGTCATGAGCTGATGTCAGCAGTGGTGAGTGTGGATTTCCTCCTGAATATAGTAAATAATAATCACAATACTGACTCATAAGTTGGGCACGAACAGGTTCTGTGAGCAAAAGTTCAAGAAATGAGAAACTGCACTGAGAAGTCGGAGATTCTGGGGAGGATGGTCGGCAATCCCTTTTTAAAGATCCATATCCATTAATATTTGCAACTGAGTCATGTGAAGATATACTAATATCAGGAGGAACATGATGCACAAACTGATCCCACTCAGTATCTGATATCACTGGTGGCAATGTTATGAACCTTCCCTTCATGTGTGAACCTTCAGGTATAGGTGCTGCTTGAGAATCTGGGGAGAGTGGCCTGTACTTATTCCAAAACTCATAGGACTCTGAACAAGGAGATTGTGAAATCGTGGTTGCCAAATCTTCTGAACTTTTGAAATGTGGTTCACATTCATATGTATGTGATCGATGGGGGTGTAATTTACCGTCATTGAAATTAATTGTAAGTACTGGCGGAGTACATGCATCAGATCTTGGAGAGAGCGCCCGACTGTCATCCAATATAGTAGAAAAGTCATGGAACAATGTTTTTTCCCCCTGTGGAGAGTCTGGTGACATTGCCCTATAATCACTGATTGACATGACAGATTCAGGGGATGACAGTCTAGGTATGGGGTCATTTAATATCAATGTATGTTCATGGAAGAGACCCCTTTCATCAATGGGTGAAAATGAGCCACACAGATCATCAGATGCCAAAGAATCAGGGGTCAAAGGGCGGTACTCTGTAAAAGTAGAAAGTACTGTCACATCTTGCTCAGGTGATTGTGCTACAAAATGGGTGATAGGTAGGAAAAGGCTGGAAGAGGAAATCTTTGGCTCAGAGATGTAGGACACATTTTCCCTGATGATGACATTATCACTATCTGGACTGACAGAATGGTATCTATTAGTTGAGTCACAAGCCATCCGAGGAGGGTCACTGGTTGTCAAACTCTGTGACATATTGGTCTTTGGCACCTTCAATTTGAATGGTTTCACCATGTTGTACTTAGCTGTTTGAATAATGGGCTCAATTGACCGGACATCATCATTATCATCAATGAATGGCACATTCTCCATGTACCCATGATTGTATATTTGGTGTTTTGTGTTTTCTCTCTTGCTTGACGTGAAGGATTTGAAGTCCAAGTCCACACCAGAAACCTGTGGGACCTTGTCATGACCATACAATACACTGAAGAACTGGGCTGTGACCTCATCTGTACACTCCTGAGAGAGCCTACATTTTTGAGTTACATCTGTGTCATCTTCAGTTATGGCCAGAGTTGCTTGGTGGTCATCTGGTGGCAAAACTAACAGGCCAGGGTCAGAGAATCTTCTGGCAATGGTTTTAGCTACATTTGTTTTTCCAAGCTGTGGTGTATAGCTAAACTCATCACAAAGCTCAGTGAAGTCAGTTTCAGCTTGGTCTGATTCTGATAGACTCAGGCCGAAGTCTCTGATAGATATAGATAATGGTGACTTCAGAATTTCATGTGATTGCCGTTGCTCATCTTCACAGTCACACTGCCTCAGCGGTAAGGTTTGGCTGCAGTCATCTTTGACTTGGCAATGACTGCTACCTTGGAAAGGCCTGATGAAACGAACTTCAACTCTGCAGCAATCTTGCTGGTCTTTCACTTTGGAGTCAAAAACCTGAGTTGCTTGGTTCCCCATTGCTGCTTCTTTTGAAGTGGGAAACATACTTACTTGCTCATCTGAGTTGTCATAAGTTGTAGGCTCTTGTGTAATTACATCCTCTGAGGTCCACAAGTTAGGATTCAATTCACTGTAACACAAAAGAATTCGAGGTCACAAAATATGACTTTGTGTGAATGTCATATGTCAAAGTGCTAATCTAGCAGGACTAAAGGGAAATACCAACAAACAATGAGGACAGGGAAAATGCCTTCACCCACTGTATTCTGTATAAGCATGCACACTGCAGGAGTCAGGGTAGGGCACTGCTCTACTATTTTGCAGAATTGAAACGCTGGAAAATGATGACATCCAGAAAAGCACAAGTTTTACTACTTCTTATAGTCTTTATGGCTGTATGGTGTTTGTTATGGGTATTAATGCCTCAAATGATGTGAGAGTACATTAGCCCGGATATGAGTGTTACAGATTCAGGAAAAATTTCAAATGAATAATTTACTGTGGGATCTCAAGGTCCTCCAACAGGTCACCGTGCATGCTCTCTGAGGGGGTGTGTCCAACTGGCTCTGCCCAGGAAGGAATATCTAGTAGAGAAGCAACTGAGAGGTCCTCTTCAGAAACAGCTGGGGGTGGTCTGCGGTCGGACTCCACCCTTCTAACAACTCTTGGGCTGTCTGCATCCTCTTGCACTGAAGATAGGGCTACTGACACTGAAAAACACATGTGAAGAATAAGAGTGCAAACACTAATAGAGCCTGGTGTGAGATACAGCCTTCAAAGTGGTCGTTGAATTGGATGTTTAGCGATGTTATTACCTTCACTGTGATCCAGTGTTTTCTCTATCTCTGCATACGTTCTAGATGTTTGCTCTTGAACTGACTTGTTCATCTGGGTTTCAATAAGATGAACGATGTCCATCCGGTTGATCTTGGTTAGTCTTTTAATTAGACAGTCCTCTGTGGAAGGATTTATTAATCATTTATAGACAGTTTTAAAAATATTTCAAATTATTGCAAATGCAAGATTACATTGAATCTACAGCAATGTTTCCCAACCCTGGTCCTCAGGGATCCCTGCCCTGCATGTTTTAGATGTTTCCTATGGAGCTATATTGGAGCTAAATGTTTTGTACTTGAAAAAATAATATTTGAAACTGAAAATTCAAGTTTTGATCTTGAATTTTGAAAAATACATGAATGTCTTCAAAATAAAAATAAGTGTACAAAAAAAATTTTTTCAGGTTAAATATAATTATGAATTGTTTTAGTTCCTACGTTCCCTGAAATCAACGTGATAGGGGAAGCTCCCTAGCCTTTTTGTTAAGCTGTGTCATGATTCCACACCCCTCTCAGTTGATGCCACACCCCCCACACTAGATCAGGGCCAAAAGTCTAAGACTGAAAAGAAAAGATCTGAAACTGAAAAAGAAATATCTAAAACTGAAAAAAAGATTTGAAAATGTGAAAAATAAGATCTGATTCTGAAAAGACAAAAATGTACAACTGAAAGAAATATGATCTCAAATATCTAAATATATGACAGTGAAAAATGAAAAATACCAGACCAAATACCAGAGTGAATCATAATTATATTTATTTATTTATTTTGTGCACTTATTTTTATTTTGAATACATTGCTGTAAAATTCAAGATCAAAACTTGAATTTTCAGTTTCAAATTTTATTTTTTCAAGTACAAAAC
>JAJHUR010000702.1:0-21647 GCA_027495735.1 Lutjanus campechanus
CTACTCGCTGCAACGTAGACATTCTTCAACAAGCAAAGATCCTGTGAGATGTCGTCACAGAGTTAACGGTAAGAGAGACGCTTTGCATGTTGTTGAAAGAGATTACACTGGTGATGTGAGCTGGACTGTGGTGAAAAAAAGCATGTTTAATGCACAAACTTTTACGGACCAATTTGCCCCGATATCTACCGTTATAACTCGTTTTGCGGCTGCCGGCTGCATCCGCGTCCCTCAGTACCGCACCAATTTTAAAACGAGTTGTACCTATCAATCATACACACACATACACATGGGGAAATAGGGCCCAGGTTGAAAAATACCGAAGTTATCCTTTAAGTATCTTTACGACAAACTGTGGCTTGCTTGGCTAACAAAATTATATTGACAAACATCAATACCAGTACTCTTTCCTCCCCATTACAAGGGGAGTTCCTCAAGGTTAAGTTGTGGGACCACTCTCATTCATTATTTATATGAACAAAAATACATATTGACTGTATTATTGTAATGTCCATCTTTTAGACGACACTGTCCTCTATACCTCTGCACAGCTATCATTTAACCTCCTCCAAAATCACCTTCATAATTTCAAAGCCTAAAACTGGTCTTAAACTGTAACAAGACCAAATGGTGTGTGATGCTGTTGAAATCTGTTCTGTTAATAACACAATAATACAGAAACTGCAAGACTATCCTATCCTATAAATATCTGTGAATTTGAATAGATGAAAAAAAAATTCAATTAAAGTCTATATTGATATGCTGTTAAAAAGCATAGCTAAGAGTGAAATAGTTTTTTTTACATGAAATTGTCAAAGCAGTTTTCCTTAATGTGCTGGATTACGGTGATGGTGTTTATTTTTTCATTGTCAGCGCGACACTAAAACATTTGGATGCAGTATATCACTAACATCTGGCTTTTCTCTTCAATGGAAAAGGGTACAATTGGCACTTGTTCCTGGGGCAAATGACTCTCTGGAGCTGAAGACGATAAATACCTGTGACTACGATCAGCAGTGGTGTAAACAGGACACGAGAGTAGACATGTAATTGCCCTTTTTCTGCAGAGGAAAGTAAGTCTTGTTGCCTCTTTTGCTCTTTTTTCATACACGTGCTGCTTGACTTGGTTTGACTCAGACTCAGTGGAGATGCACTCACTTGAAGGTGTGTATTTAGAGATGTAGTGCTCGTATTTAGTCAGGCAGCTGAACAATGTATAAGCAACTTCTAAAAAATTCTTCACAGTGAAAAAAAAAAGCACCAAAATCAGGAAATGTTGGGTTTTCACAATAAAAGTGCATCATCAGCAGTAACTTAACACTCTGTTATCAGCAAAGTGAACATGAAACTGTAAAACAAGGCAGATACCTCAAAGTACAAGCACCAACGCAGGAAAGTAACTAAACTTCAAACCACAGAGCTTCAACTGAAAACTACAAAACTTCTGAGAACTGAACAGACACAGGCTTTTAAAAACCTCTCTCTCTCTCTCTGCTCTTCTGCTCAGATGTGAGCTGAGTCTCACCACACATCAGAACAAAAGAGAGAGGCAAACGGGTCTACTGGCATGGCTGACCTTACAAGTGCCAAAAAGTCACAATCTGTCCCTTAACTCTAGATAAAACTTTAACATGCCCTAATTAATACCGCTGAGTCATTTCCGGGGTATAATTGCTAATTTTCTTGATTGTAATTGCTATTGTTTTTTATTTTTAATTACTTATTATTTACTGATTTATTTTTTTATTTATTTGGTTGGTTCTCTTGATGCTCTTTCCCTACTAATGTTGTTAATGTTATCTTGTTTTACCCATGTATTCTTCCTTTATTGCTACTTCTGAACTTTGATGATTTTAGTTGTGTCTTTCTTATTGTATGTCTGTACCTCGGCACCATTGAAAATGAGGGTTCTCCCTCAGTGTGTATCGTGAGGATTTTAATAAATAAATGATATGTGTAATTTATGGGACAATTCAAATTGGATCAATGGAGCATACCGGAAGGGCAAAGACATTGCCTCTCTATATGGAGCTATAGGACTGTTGGCCTCCACCCAGACCTTTCTCAACTGAGCTGTTAGGTCAGACGGTGAAAGATTAGGGAGATATGAATATCCCAGCCCCATTCTTTGAAAATGTAAAAGTTTTTGCAAACAGAAATCCAAACACACAACTCATTGCTCTACTAGCTACAACACACTGTCTAACTTATGGTCAAAAGGAGTTTTATATTATGGGTGTGATTAACTATTAACTTGTCACAAAAATTATTTTTGATTGAAAAAATGTGTCTATACACACCAACTTTAAAGATGAATCATCAAAAATACAATGTATAGACATAGCCTATTGGAATCTTCACTTATGACTCACTGGAAGTGTGTGGTGTGCCCTTTTGCCTGTGTTTTCTCATATTTTGCTGTGTTCAGGACGTTTCTGGACTTCAGCCTGTTTGGCAGTGTTGTGTAGCCCACACACAGTGACCTCCGGCAGGTTTTGAGGTCAGAACTAACGACCAGTGACTACATTGCTGTCTCTGTCTCTGTCTTCTAGTGAGAGCTGCAGAAAGATTTTTACACGCACACAGGCAGAGCAGACTGAGGATCGCTTTAGCTTTAGCTGTGTCCACAAAAAATCCGGCGTTGTACGGAGGTGTTGGCTTGTTTATTTGTGCTTTAAAGATCTTGTAAGATGAAAGTAGGACACGCACATCCCCGAGACCCACTGGGTTGGGTGCTGGATCACAAAATGTCAAAATGAACAAGGAAAAGAAGCGATCCGCACACCAGACAAGCTCCCTTATGCAATTTTATTAGCGTGATGTTTCGAGCTAATGCTCTCGCTTCTTTTCCTTGTTCATTAAAGATCTTGTAAAGCAACAATAAACATTTGTTCTGAGTTTGTAACACCACAGAAATATGTTATAAACCACCCAACCAAATTTGAATGATTAAAAAAATCACTTAATATACAAAATTAGGTCTCACAATCATGGGAAAATGAGCAATTTTCTCTGCTCTGAAATGCTGGGGGCATGTCCGCTCCACTGTCTCAACACTATGACCTGAAAACAACCTGAATCACAGATGCTCCATCCAGCAGCTTTATTGGACTTCTTCAGACATGTTTGAACCACCAAAGCCAGAGGACGGTGACATGATGTTTTGTTTTTTGTTTGTTTTTTTAAATTCTGTGTCAGGTTGTTGGAACCGACATGAGATGAAGTGAACTGCTGGGCTGATTTGGACTGAGAGAGTCACCAAAGGGATGGATGGATGACCTTGATGGCTTGTTCACACTACTCAGCATGTGACGATACCATCGTTGAGGTGCTGCAGCTCACACATCCTATGGTGTCCACACAGACTGTGTTTTTGCTTCAAGGTGGCAACTGAAAGCCTGATCTTTCCACATAGAGTTTGCAGCAGAGTTTAGAGGACAATAAAAGAGCTGCTTTCTGAAGGCAATCAGTGATTTTTTTCCCCCTCATTCAGAGAGGGGAGGAGGAAGGGCGGAATGGATAAAGGGAGAAAAGAAAAGAGAAAAGGAAAAAGAAATCACTGCCCTGCACCCATTTTTTTCATGTCTGTGACATACTGCACAGATGTAGACAAAATGAAACTGCAGTGAGAAGTGTCCTCTCACTGATGTAATGTCAATATGACTGTCAACAGATTATTTTTAATGTGTATTTTTTGCCAAGAACCACACTCGTCACACAGAAAAATTAGGTAAGCCTCTGAATCTCTAGATGAAACAGCACTTCACACGTGGTCTGTGTGGACGCTCTAACCTGTAAATATGGGTGCCAAAGTAAAAACCAGCAGCTGACGCCACACTAACAGGCGTTACCTGCTGGTAGAGAGGGTGAGGCAAGTGAGAGTGTCGTTTGTGTGTTGGTACATGGGGGTTATATAGTGTTGAGGGACCATGGTTCCAGCATGCCACCGAGCCATGTTTCAGCTCCGCCCAAAAAGTCCTGAACATAGGAACTGCACAACAGTTTACTGGTGTAACTCTAAAGTTCAGTAGTCCATAGTTCTGTGTTTTCATGTTTTCAGCCACTATGTTCTGACACGTTTAATGTGTTAATGTGTTAAGAAAAACTCTGTTTTTCCTTTACACAGACTTTAAAAAATAACCACTGTGAAACAATCAAGAATAATGCTCTATTTCTCTGATTTACTGTTTTGTTCTCACTACCAGCACTACCTCTCATAATTCGCAGCCTGTGTCCCTCCGCCTCTCTCTTATTCATGAAGCTGGAAAGGAGGGGGCAAATTTGAATGGTATGTTTACAAATAATGTTGCTGATTCTACCTCCAAGCATTTTACAACAAAAAAATAAGGGTTTTGATGTAAAAACACAACAAATATAAATAAATTTAACATGTAAAAAGAGACACTGAACAATTTACAAAGGGACACGGGATCTTGGAAAATATGTTTTTCATTTCACTGCTCATGTCGTCCTTGAATGTGACTTTTCAGATTTCTCCATTATCAGTGTTATTTTCTGGTGAAAGGCTTTGACAGTGCAGATGTTGTAATAATATGGCAGCTATATAAGGTTGGACTGGAATTTTTGTCAATAGAAAATGTTCATTGCTTTTACATCACACAAATCAAATCATACATATCAAATTAAATCTAGAATATGATTATAACTGGAGTAGTTAACTGTTATATTCATCTACAAATGCTTTCATATTCATATAATGTGTACCACCATGTTAAAGACTGGAGCTTAGAATATATTCAGATGACAAGATCTCAGATGCAGTTACAAGAGTATGGACACACTGTACTGCAAAAATTCAAATACATTCACACACGCACACACACACACTCAGGCCAGCAGCCATACACGTAGTCCAAGTGAAGAACAGATGACTATCAGTGCCACATCCCACAATCCCTTTCTTCCTGCTGTGATCTTCCTCTCTCCAACACATACCACTGAAGCTGAAGGAATATTGCTTTTCTGATATCTCACAAAGTGTGACCTTACTCACAAACGCACTCACTCACCCACTCCAAACCAGAAATGGGACACACACACACAGACACACACACACACACTCTCACCCAGATGAATACAGATATCTCCCTGTCATGTCAGATATACTGCTCGTCCTCAGTGAGCTTCTAGTCTAAATCAAAAATCCATTATTAGTTTCATTTTGTCATCGGTCATAATAGGCCCAAATCAGAGATCAATGCATCATGGTGAGTTAATAAATGACGGGTGCAATAAAAATTGGCTTATGGGTATGATCATGATTATGTAATATTCTCACTCAGCAAGAATCAGTTTTATGACGCAGACTCTGGTTGGCGTTCTTTGATCACACTAAAAGACAGAGCTGGAGTGAAACTGCTGAAAATGAAAGTAACTGAAAATATGAAAAGATCTTTATTGCTGTTGCAGAATTTGATGGAATAAGAGGAAAGTTAGATAATTGGTGTGACAGGTAACGAGGAGATGGATTCTCCTTTAAGTGATAAGACAGATCTTACTGCCATTTTTATTAAAACTCGAGTTTATTCTGTCACATATGATGACATCCCTACTCATCAAAGCCATTACTGAGATCGAGAAAGTGTGACAGACAAAAAAAAAACGCAATACAGACTGTAAACAGGCCAACACTGTACCCACATTATTTAAATTGAAAGTAAAACCAGAACTGTGACAGATGTTTACAATGTGCAGTTTGGGTGATAATCTCCCTTTTCATCTTCATTTTCGCCTCTAAGTGCTGCGGCTAACCTTGGAATTTGTATTATTATCCTTTTTTTTTTTTTTTTTTTTTTTTTTTTTTTTTTTTTTTTGCCTTGTCTCACTTTTTATCTGCCTTTTCAGATCTCAACAGTTAATTTTGGGAGTATAGTCTTATTACCAAAATGATTACTGAAACTATGAAAACACAGTCCTGTCTCTTAGAAATTATGTTTATATAAAACTAATTTGCAAAACCAAATAACATTTGACAGATTAAGTCTTTTATCAACATAATGAGGAATTGTTTTTAATGAACACATCTGAAAAGTTGCAAACCATTCACTGACGAATCTTTTAATGTTTTCTCTCTATTCTCCACTCCTACAATACATTGTCCTCTCATGGCAACTTAAACTTGATTAACACTGTTTATAGTTATGTTTAGGTACTCAAAGATAGCACTTGGTCAAGGTCAAACGTGACTTAAAGGGATAGTTCACCCAGTTTGTGTCCAAAACAGATAGCAAAGTTACTATTTTCATTGCTCAGCGTCGGTCACATTGGCTGCATATAAAGATGGAAACTGCATCTCCACTTCCTCCCACTGCACAAAACTGAAGCCAAAGCATCCCAAATACAAGCGCTGCCATATTGCGTTGGTGACGTCACTTGGAGCCAGAGTCTGTGGAGTAGTTATCAGGGTTTGAGCCGCGGTAACAAGATTCCGCCAAAACCAGCAAAATCAGCAAATAACTAATTAAAACCAAACTGATCAGAAAAATGACCACTTGACCATATATTGAAGTGACAAGTTCTAACTGAAATGATAGAAACCATCTCTGTGAGAAATCCATTTAAAATGTACTTTGATTTTTTTAACGCATGTTTTGGGGAGCCGTCCTGTCGCCCATCTTTGTATATGAGCCAAATCACATTCCTTCAACACTACAAATTTAATTGCCCTTAGATAAGAGCCATCATCCTGATCACTATGACGAATTTGCTAAGAAAAAAGACTAACAGGCAGCAGCTAAAAAAATAACTGCCAGAAGTGGTTTTCTTATTTTACCCAGTGAATGTGTACATTTTGAAAAGCTTTGTATTTTATGGCAGCATCTGCCAGTGGGCCATCACGATATGAATAGGCATAATGATATGTTAATTATACTGCAAAAGAGACGTTCGACATTCTCTGCAAGTAGGTGGAAAAAAATCTGTGCATATATCTGTATCATAGACAGAAGAATAGTTAATGGACGGAGCCACTGTATCTTCATCTACTGGTCTGTAGACTATGATTTTGAAGCCTTTAGTTTGGCGTTATGGGGTTTGCCATCTTAGTTTTTTTTTTTTTTTTTTTTTTTTTTTGCATCAAAGCATGTGCAGTACTGATGAGAGTGTACTAGAGGTGGTGGGTGAAGTACTGCAACTTGGGCACTGCTTGATTTTGGCTTGTCTATTCAGCAGGAAATAATGGCAGCCTGCCTAATCACACTGTTTTTGTATACAGCTAAAAGTTCATTAAAATATATTTCTAAAAAACATTTTATTTGAGAAATAGCCGATGTAGTATCAAAATCTTGATCCACGTTTGATCAGTACTGTCTAGTTTGACAGTTTGATCTGAGTTTCGTGAACCGTGTGTGTTGCACTGAACAGACAGACTCTGAATGACACGGTAACCCCGCCTTAAATAATACCTTGCTTTATCGTCTATTTTACTCTAAATGGGACCATAATTTAGAAAGTGAACTGAGGTCAGAAATCAAGTGAGAAGTAGGGCCATTTTGTCATAAGATTTCATACAGTGAGACTTCTTTTTGCAACCAGCAGACTCGCCCCCTGCTGGCGATTAGAAGGAATGCAGGCTTATGGCACTTTAACATTAGCCTCACTTTTTAGACCTGGAAAGTCCGTCAACTTATCCTGTTGTCTATGATCAGTATCAGCAATCTGACATATTAAATTGAAAAATATCAGCATATCAGATATCAGCAGAATTCCAACATCCCTAACATAAAAATGTGTCACTTTCTTAAGCAAGCATCACCACTGAACATAATCCAGGCAGCAATTGTGTCTCCCTCAAAATGTTTTCTTGTCAAAACAATTTACTTATAAGAAAGAATTTAAACTTAAAGAATAATTTAGAAACTCTCTGGATTTGGTGCCTTCAGTTATCTATTTTATACCAAACTTATAGGGCTCAGAGGCCCAGAACACACAGTAAGAGAATAAAAACCTCCAAATATTTAAACATGTTTCTGGTTTCCACCGGTTTAAAGTTTGATTTCCCCTTTCCTGTATTATTCATGACTTGATAAAGTGTAGTGCCTCACTCCTGTCATATCTCACCTACACTGCCTATTTATACTACAATGTCAACCCGGAGTAAATTTTCATAAAGCTTATCTTCCAGTATATTATACATAATGAATAAAAGGATGTGCGGCAGACACTGATAAACGTGATCAATCCCCTGAAACGACTCGGAGTGTATTTTAAGACTATCTGGGGTTTATGTTCGCTCCCATTAAAGTGAGCTCACTCTTAGTGATTTGACCTTCAGTACCTCTGTCATGAGCTGGAAATCCAGAGTTAAAGTGACATCTAGCTGGCATTCACTGACAGCAGATGAGGAGGCGGTTTAGATGTGTGCATGAGAAAGAGATATTAAACCCTAAGAAGCCAGAGTGCGACTGACAGCTCTTCCACTCCTCTTGTTTCCTGTTCTTCTCCATAGCTCATCTCCTCCCTTGTTGTTTTCCCTTTCTCACTCTGTCATCTGACAGTTAACTGCACAACAGGAAGCCTTCCGCCAAGGGGGTTACGATTATATTGCTTTTTTTTTTGTTACAGTCAAGTGCTCTCGCATACAGTAATATAAAACATAGGTGTATGTTTACGCAAGCAATCAGGCATGCAAAACACATTTGTAATGATTGAGACTGATGGGAGCTTTGGATCAGAAGAGATCAAAACCAGGGGAGTGTCTGAATGTCAACGTTAAAATCAAATCATGTCAGTTTCTTTTTTTTGCCAGTTGCTCTTTCTCAGCGAAACTTTCTGCAGTCTGCAGAATAAATAGCATCTTATTTTGGAAATGTACATCTGCTAATTAAAATTCAGCTTGCTTCATATTGATTTATTCAGCAACAGCTGGTCACAGACAGGGACGTAGTGGGGAATAAAAAACCCTTAAATCTTTTTAATTTCTTTATAACACACCAAGTTTATTTGTATTTTCTTAATTTATAGCAAAGATCAGTCAGTATGAAAGTGTCAACTATGAAACAAACACTTTATAAGACACTTTTTCCATTACAGAACCTAAAGCTGCTCGCTGACACATTAATCCACCTGCCAGCTGTGTTTCTTCACAGAATATAAGGGAAGCCAGCCTTCACCTGTCGCTGAAGCCATTGTTGTCCCTCTCTCTTTTTTTTTAAGTTTTACATTTTCTCTGCCACAAAACAGTCACTGTCTTTTGTGTCATGACCATCATTCCCACATTTTTTAAAGGTCCAGTGTGTCAGATTTATGGGGGTTTATTGTCAGAATTCATCAGAAATTGAATATAAAATTCTATTTATATAGAACAGAGGGTTCGGGTCGTCTTCCACCATGTTGCACCGCCATGTTTCTACAGTAGCCCACAACAGACAAAGCAAACACTGGCTCTAGAGAGGGCCTTTCATGTTTTTTGAGAGGAATGGAAGAGTGACACAAGGTGTTTGCAATATGCAAGTTAACTGCTAGATGCTGCTAAATTGTAGTCTTTTTTGAATTAGTGAAACAGTGCACCTCTGGATTACAACAGCTCATAAATATAAGAGGGTAAGAGGGTAAAAAAAATATTCTGTAGACTTATACAGTGTCAGTTCATGCAATAGTCACGAAATTCAATCTAACAGATTCATTTACATGGAAACAAATCCTGTCACTCAGCATGACTTTTCAAACTAATTATCCACAAACATTCTCATTCCACGCTCAAGTTAGCAATAATAAATATGCAACGGCCCAAATAACGACTTCCTCAAAAAGGAACTGAACCCTGGTGATAAAGTCTTGTGTTTCTCGCTCTTTGTACTTATTATTTTGAAAGTCACACTGACTGTAATTATAAAAATGGACAATTAGTGTCCATGTCCCCAAATTTCATGACTTTCACAAGCTGCCGTGACACTGAGCTGTGTACAGACAGTATCATGCTGCTTTGGAGGTAAATGTGAACTTGAAACCAACTGAGGTGACATCCCTTGATAGTATCAAGCAGATGTGGTCACTTTATGCTGCTGCAAAACTGAAGGGTACAAACTGTGGGAAAACAAAACTTTTATTGACTGCTGCAGGGATGTGGACTAATCCGGAAGCTAGCACAAAATGCCAAAGGGAATTTATCATTGGAATTTGAATTCGAAAATAATATTAAATTCTCTGTTATGTATAAAAGTTCATGATACTGACATGTTTTGTTTAAGATAATCTTCACAAACACCACTTTTAGGATTTTTAAACTTAAATGCAATTGCCAGAAAAAAGAGTTAACATTATAAACTACCTACACCACGGTCACATGACTTCGATATCACCAGGTGTTTGGCATGATAACATAATCAGCAAGTTCTGTAGTCTCATTTAGTGACCTTTTAGCATTTCTAAGCCTTTTTTAAAATGTGTAAAAGCTTCAGTATTCCCAAGTGGGGTGTCTACTGATGTATTTTATGTAAAAAAAAATCTGAAAATCTTCAGAGAATCTCCAGATTTTATTTCAAGCATCTAACCAAAAACACAGATTCAAAAAAAACCCATTTACTTTGAGATGAGGAAATAAAAACGATAAATCATTTCAGCGTTTTAGGACTCATTCTTACAGACCAATGAAACCAATGTCATTTGAATTAAATAACCGAGACAGTCCTCATGATATCAGCTATCAGGCAGCAGTGAGGATCTGTAATTTGGCTGAAAACAATTCCCCCAAATTGCTACTGATTGAAAATAGAAACTCATAGGAGATGAAACTAGTTTTAAAATGGACCTGCAGTGAAGGAGAAGAAAATGAGCAGGTCTGAACATGTGTGCACAGGACAGGAGAGACATGGCCACTTAGCCAAAATATTAGTCCTGTGTGCTGGAAGTCCACTGGGAAATTACATGACTTGGTTATTGACCATTTTCTCTGTGGTGAAGGACAAAAGGTCTCCCACTTCAAACAGAGTAAGTAAAGTTCTTTCTCGTTCTCTCTCTCCCTCCCTCACCATAACAAATGGCTGCTGTACTGCTGATGTGTTGTTTATGTTGCTACACAGAAGTGCTCACTGTGTATGTTGTCTACATAAGTAAGGAATTTGTCCAATTTCATTATTAATAATCAGTCAATTCACTTATATATTGTATGTTGCTTGTAAAAACTGATTCATCATTTGGTTTTAAGTTGGGCTATTAGCTATATTATTAACCTTTAAGGAATATTATATGCAGGGTATTTTTGGAAGAGTGCTGTTTCAGTTATACATGTACGCAGGTTTAATCTGAGTACTAACTGGTCACATGTGAACAAATGTTCTGTGGTTTCTTATATTTCTTTGATCTGTGCTTGGTATCCAATCACTAACACTTGATATAATTTAAATGGCTTAACCAGAGAGTGTAGTGAAACTAAACAGTGTGTTAAAGGTGACAAAAGCTGTACAGAGCTGCAAAGTGAGGTATTGATGCTGAGTGAGATACTAGCAGCAGTTCTTTTACGATGCGATCACAACAATTTACGCAAGTTCAACTTCTGTGAATTCTGCACAACCTTGAAATTTTGTCCAATCACAGCAACTTTTTTTTTTTTTTTTTGCAAATTTGTTCTGTCATCATAGCTTATTTTTATTTACTTTTTTATTTTTTCACTGCCACTGTACAGAACACAGTGTTTGTCATTGTTACTCTTTGCACTTCTACATTTTTTTAATTTTGTGCTTGTTGAATTTGAGCTCCAAAAAGATTTTTCTCATTTGTTGAATCCCCCCCCACTTCTTCATTTACAAATAAAGCACATTTTGTTTGAATTTTTTAAATCCCGAGCCTTTTTGGTAGGATTACTTAAAGCACTCAGAACAAGTTACCTTTGATTTTTAATGAATTACACAAAAACAAACAAACAAAAAAAACACTTCTTCAGTTTCATTGCAAAACTCGCCTAAATCATTGCAACACGTGACACTTTTTTTAAATCCGCATCAACACGCTCACGTGACAACAGCAGTCATGTTGCACCAAAGTATTTATCCAGTTCTGCCTCGTCCATATATTTCAAAGCATCACCAGGATATGCAGTCAAACTTTCTGTGCACTGTGCAGTTTTCCCTCCTAATATGTTTGAATATTCTGTTTTTCCATCAACACAGTGCATTTGATTGTGTCATAAGCACGCCAGTGTGCCTAATGAGTGCAGTCGAGCAAAAGAGAGAGAGTGCCAGCGGCTGGCTCAGAGGAGACGAGTGTTGGTGATCAGAGCAGAGGGAATAGTTTAATTTAGCAGTTAAGTAGTGGTATGAAGGAGCGTGACTTTACAACTCTATGTTGGTGATGATAAATAAATCTTCCATGTTGTACCTTGTATAGGTTTATGTACAAAACTACTTAGGTTTAGGAAAAGATCCTGGTTTGGGTTAAAATAAGTATATTTGTTGCATAAGTTACTCTACATAACTTATATAACCCAACTTACATAACGTAGTCTTGACAAGATATGTAATGCACATAAATGACATTACATAATTTAAAAAGAAGTCGTGTTCACAAACAGGAAACGAACCTCTGGATGAAAGTCCTGTGTTTGTTTTAGCCATCCATGCACCCCACCACCTCCATACACAGACTTTCTTCATCAAAACATAACGCCAGAGGGATGCCTCCAGAAATGACATTAGAGGGATACAGCTACAAAGTTTGAAGCATAAGGATCACTGACCAAGCTGCCATTTTTGACAAGAGAGAATAAGCTGCTTTCATATACAAGTTCTCATGTGATCCATCAGTAAAAATATGTATTTTAGCCAGTTTAAGAAAAGTTTTAGCCAAGTCTAAGTATATTTTGAAACTTTTTTCTACTTTTTCTGGCATGAAACGTACGATCTAATGAAAATACCACTTGCATTGCCATTTGAGACAGTCTGCAGTCAGAGAAAAAAGAGGTTCAGTTTTGAAACCATATGTATCTGTGAGTGATAGAAACATTTTCTCATTTAGTTTCCCATCCGTGTGGGTGTGACTGTGTGTTGATACACGCGCACATAAAAGTGCATGTGGCGCTTTTGTGTGTGTGCGCTTGTGTGTGTAAATGATGACATCACTTGCATGCAAGGTTCTTCACACATCCCTATTTGGCCCGGCACAAAGGCATACACACTTCAAAGGCGTGGGGTTTGGATCAAACGCAGTGGGTGCAGGTAGGTGGTGAATGTACACAACTCTCTCCATGGCTCCGCTCCCTTCATCTATGGTGCTTTTCATGTCTTTGCTTGCAGGAGCCACATTCACTACAACACTTGAATCTTAATGTGAATAAATGAGCCAGAATCAAATGAAGTTGCGGTTCAAATAAATCAGATGTTGAAACTTGAGTGTAAAGCGATACTTGACCCTGCGCCTTTGGTCATAAAACTCATTTGATTCTGAGGACCGAGCTGGACGTGTGTAAAAACTCGGTGGACCTTCAAAGCTGACAGCCTTTCAAAACAGTCTCCCGTACAATCTATCTATTCACTGTAGGCACCACAAATCAGTTTGCCTCACAACACCTCATCTTTATCCAGGATTATAACAGATTTGTACTAAACCTGAAAAGAAAATGTGACTTTAAATTTAGAAAAGGAAAAGTTGCAATTTAACTCTTGTTTAGCAGGAAATTATCCACATCTGGTCCTCAGCCATTAATTTTACATGAGTCAAAACCAAATCTAAGGCAACGCGGTGAAGTGCTCCCTAAGAACCTGCATAAAGTGGCCACTTATAAACTCCCCACTTAAGTCAGTTGCTAGAAATCCCTGCAGCTGCTCTGCTGCCCAAGTCACACGCGCCTTCAAGTTTATTCTTGAAGTTTGACTCGTGTCCCCTTGGGACCTGAAGGTCGGAGGCGGCGGGGGTGAGCGTCCCCTCTGTTTTCCTTCTCGTCTGTCCCCTCCACCTCATCCTCTTTCCCCTCTCCTGTCTCCTCACCTCACCCATGGGACGCAGGGAAGGTGAAAGAGGGTCACACAGCTCAAACGCATGGCCAACTCTGTGTCCATTGGCAAAGACTGATGGCGCGTTCATATCAAAATCCATACTCAGGCTAAATTCAACTTTTCGATGGGTATCTACAGGCTGAATGATGAATGAAAGCAATAATTCTGTTGAAATTGGCTCAAATGAAGCCCTTAACAAGAGATGTTTTCTTTTTGATTTTTTGGTTAGCATGAATTTAATAACTCACTGTGTGTCCTCACATGCATCTTTCAAAATGAAATATTGTGTTAAAAAAATGATTCTACCACTGGGCTTAATTGCTTTTTTTATTTAATTTTTATCGACTTTGCTTACTTTCAGAACACTTACTTGCAACACTCAAATGTATTATTGGATTTTGGAGAAAGACAGTTGAAAGTTAAGAGGTTTGCAGTCGTGTCTTCATAACTGAGTAACATTAATCACTGTTAACCTGATAATATTCATAAAACTCCCCCCCAACCCTGCCGATTCCTCCAGATTCATCTCCTCAGATTCTGTCTGTATCTTATTAAAGTCCTAATCGAATGTGATTGATGACAAAGTTTCCCATGATTAAAAAGCGGTGTGGCAGAGATGGTTATGTTGTTGAGTGGAGAAATGTCACCATGATGCCTTTAATAGGTTATTTTCAAATCGCCTCCGTGATTTACAGGATTGCAAATAATTTAATATGCCAGGCCAGTAACATTGTTGTAATAAGCCATCTAAAACAATTTATTGGATGTTCTCTCACAATAATTCATGAGGGTCATGCATGTTTTATGAACAATCAATCAAACTCAAACACCAGCAGGCTGGGTAATGAGGAACTATTGAGAGGAATGAGGGCTATTCAAGCTTAGAAATAGAGCAGGACAAACGCCGTTCTCTACGGACTACCTTGAAAATAGCAAAATAGTTGTTGTGAAGATGTGCTTTTGTCTGCATCTGTCTGTGTGTGTGTGTATTTGTATCTGCTACTGACAGAAAAAAGTCCATTTATTAAAAACATGCAGCAAACTGACATTTTTAAAGGAAATGCAAGACAGATTTATTCATCCAGTAAGTAAGGAAGGTATGTTATGATTAAATCCATCACTGATTATTCAGTAGTAACAACACTAAGCAGCTCTGTGAGGCAGAATTTGATGCTGTGATGCACAGCGATGTTTTAAGCTAAATTCTACCATCAACATGCTAACTTGGAGGGTCTTTGCAAATGCAATTATTAGTTTAGCCTGCTAGCATGCTAACATTTCTTAACGCAAAGTGTATTCAGTTCTGTAGGTGTCTAGTCATACAGCAAAGTGTTGGATTAATTAAAATTTTGACCCACTGATGGCACGAGATGATTCAGCTGCAGTGACTGATATTCATCCTGAGGGGACCATGAATGTCTTCACCAATTTCACCCAATAGTTGCCCAGAAATTTCACTCAAAACCACAAATGTAAAACATGTGGTGGCACTAGAAAAAAAGGAATGGAATCATCAAAGTAGGATTGAACCACTGGTGACCATAAATATTTGTATCTTAAAAATGCGCCCTGCACATGCAAAATGAGGGGCACATGGGGACAAAACAGCACAAAACAAAGTAAGCACAAGACTTTCACCCAGGTGACCATGATTTCATGAGTCCAGTGTGAAATGAAAAGTCAACATGCAGTTATTCAAAGTTTAAAGTTATTGAAGTTATGTATGCGATTTCTGTCATGTGAGTTGTTGTTGTTGTTGTGTCAACTCTAATCATTTCCTAAACTTAACCTAATAGTTTTGTTGCCTGAACCAAGTAGTTTTTAGGCTCTTTTACAATATTAATTACGTGTGTAATGTAGCGTACGTATGTAACATAGTTAAGGTCAGATATACGGTGGCCAACAAGGGCAAACATGCAGCATATACAAAAAAAAATTACATACAGAAACGAGTTGAAAATACAGAAACGCGCTGTATTTAAGAAAACAAATGCAAAAGGAAAACGCTGCATATTCAGTCATACAACGGAAGTGCTCCAGGCCTCTAGGGGCAGTGCTGAGCTTCCACCCGAGAGACCGACAATGGGAGAGGCCCATAGACTGTATATAGAAGTGGACGGAGCCTTCGTAAGAAAAAGAAAAAAAAACGTACCTTTTTATGTGGCCTCTCCCGACTCCAACTTTCCTTCAACCATAACTTTCTTATTCTCACGCACTCCCTCATCTGCTCCATACCATACATTGATACGTCCATTGTCTATCTCTCGGGTGGAAGCTCAGCACTTTCTTCAGGGCTTTCTGAAGTAGGGTTGGATACTGAAAGCCTGCTTTCCTATACAGCCAGTACCTACCAGACTGAATCACAGCGTAGATTATAATAATGATGTGCCTAATCAACATTAATCAGCACTGTATTAATTAATAAAATCTAAGTATACCTTAAATACATTGATCAATTTCAAGTTCAGATTTGCCTTAGCAATGAAAAAATCCACTATTTAATGTCACTGACTGTCATTTTGTGCATCTTTTCATTAAAAACTATTGGTTCCAGCACTGTTTAGGCACTGGTATCATTTTAAAAGTATTGTTTCAGCACCGATATTTGAAGAACAAAACAACCCAACCCAACCATGAAGGTTAACTTCTTCCATGTTCTGCCAGACCAGCACCTTCAGCCTCACAGTTTGAAGCAAAGGGCCACTGACGAAGCTGCCATGTTTGACGAACTGAGAGTGAGAACGTGTTGCTAAAAACGGTGACAAATGCAACTTTGACAGAGTTTTTCAGTGAACTCTATTTCCGTTACATGCCATTTGTTAGTACCCAGTCTTGTACTTAATATGGGACATGGCGCACTAATCTTCCCCAGGGGACATGCAGTCACTTGCTCTATTACCTGCTCATTATTGGGCAAGCTTCCAGATGTATGTGACCATGCTGTAGGTAGAGCTAATCCTGTAACGACACAGACAGTCAATTGATTGCAGTCTGATCTCTATCCAAGGCTCTCCCGCAAGGTGGAAACGGTGGCTTGCAAGAAGAGAATTTAACCTTCTCTAAGTCCATTCTCGCTCCAGAGCGGATAAGCAGTGGCAGACAATTACTGACATGACATTTTGTCACAGCCATTGCACTGTTGTACCATTATTTCATTTAGAGAACACAGAGAGAAGCAGAGATGTTCCAAGAAACACACTCCTGTCACAGAACAATCAGACAGATCCTCTATGATTTCTGTGTTTTACATTCACTCTCAGTTCCATGATGCAAGATCATGCAACACTCTGCTTTCAAAGTAATAAACCATATCCCTCTTCTTTAAAATCAAACTACCAGCCTACCATTTTGACGTCAACAAATTTCTTTGATAGCATGGATCACTGATGAGAATTTCTCCAGCAGAGCCCGGGTGGGCTCACCCCAAAGGGCTCCAGCTTGACAGAGGGAACATCGTCTATCAGCAAAGACTCAATTTGCAAGTGCACTGTTCAGAAATTTTAAATTTAAGTGACTGAATATTTGATAAGTGCAGAAATAAAGATGTCAAGAATAATTTCATAAGCGTAAGCTACACCAAGAACATGAGGCTGGATCCAATAAGCATTCAATCAAAAACTGATCTGAGCTGAATTGATTTTAAAGACATTTTATAAACTCTTACAGACAGCACCACTGGGAATCAGCAGCTTCTAAACAATCTTGTTTCTTAAGGAAACCCTGTTACATTTAAGGCTTTAGTATTCTTGAAATTAACTAGGTCACACAAAATGTCTGATCACATCTATAGGCAAAGTGTTTACATGTTCTGAACGGCCACTCTGAGGGGGTCTGAAAGCCAGCTTCCATATAGCTTCCTCTTAGCTGCATCCCACTGCCTCCTTGTCTTTTGCGTGTCATTTTTCACACAATGAATCGTGCAAATTGGGATAACTATGTGCGCTTTCAGGCTCTCTCCTCGAAGGCGTTCATGGTGTCATAGTCGGTTGCACACCCAGCCTGTCAAACCCACTGGAATAGTAGCCTAGTAATCCTGTGGCTTTACATGCTCAACAGTAAACCTGTAACCTGCCTGTAGCTGATGATAATTAACACAGTCTTTCTCCCAGTTTAATGTTAGCCAGCAGATGGTGCAAAAAAAGCAAACAAGCACTCGCTCATCTTTTCAAAATGTTCAGCGAACATCAATATAATCAAGTTACACTGGCTTTGGTACAAAGCTAGGAGCAGCTAGCATTAAATAGATAAAGCTGAGCTAAACATGTTTGCTAGCTGTCCATATGCACTAACAGTAACTTTAAAGCGACTCACCTATCCCAGCTGCATTATCAGGTGCCTGAGAATGTTTGATGCGGTCGATCCAGCCTCCTTTATTTTGATACCACAGATGCTGAATTTAGTACCTTGTTTTTTGGGCCATGTGTTTTTCTCTGCGTCAATGCTTCTCGGCATCTGATACTGAAGTAAAAGTTACCCCTCAGTGGCTGTATTTGACATAGCCAGTAAGCCATGTGATTAAAGCTGTGAAACGGTCACAGTTTGGTTAGGTTTAGATACAATTCAACTTTGTTAGTCTAGACACAAAAAACTACTTGGTTAGGTTTACAATAAAACCATGTTTGGGGTTACAATAACTACATTATGTTACACATGAACCACGGTTACACACTCCACGGTCTCTTGGGAGAAATTCCTGTGTTTGGTTGAGACATCCATCCACCCCACCTCCTCCATGTGTGGACGTGAACAGCCTGGGGCGTCTTATAAAGCCGTGAATAGGTTTACATTGAAAAGCCTGGTGTGTTGCTTTCAGCCATGAACAGGTAATGTCTGCGTCTGTGTGAGTTGCCACAGAGCTGTGACACATCGGTGGTATGTGATGAGTTGGGACTGAAACGAGATGTATGGGTTACACATAACGTTAGGAACTGACATTCATTCATTCTCGTACTCCTGTTAATGCACCAAAAAAATAATATAAAGATTGTCCGAGTGAAGTCTTTTGAGGACGTGTCTCAAGTCAGTGCATGTGCGACTTAAGTGCTTTGCTCTTTGCTTGTGTGCTCTTTGTATGTGGTTAAGTGCTCTTGTATGTATTCTTTATTGTTTTTACATATCAACAATCTGCTTTTGCCTTTGCTTATATGTTTTCATATGTTACCTTTTAGTGTTTTTATATGCTATCAACCTCTCAGGGACTGCAGATGAAAATTAGCCTGTATGGCTAAATCTGGCAGACTTCCATGATGGACTTAAGTTATCATGTTTATTAATATAAAATGTATGTTCTTAAATAAAACAAGCACAAATTTGCAATAGCTTCCATGCATCCATGTGCCACAAGACTCTATAATGGGTAACGAGTTATGAAAGAAGACATGAGTATACACTCATTTTAACCATTTGAAAAAGAAGTGATGCTTCCCACAAGTGCCTACAGCAAAGAGTCACTTTTCTCACTTTTTTTCGTATGAAGGGCTCGTACGAACACGCCATGTCAGATTCAACAAAGGTTCGTATCTTCAGGAAACCGTGTAAATGATCTACCTGTGCGAATTTGAGTGCACGTGCATGAGACTTGTAAATTAGCATAATTAATGCCCCAATAATACCATATAAGGCTGCCCTTCCTGCTACATATGTCGGGAAGTGTTCATTCATGAGAATGGCATCAAAGAGAAAAAAGAAGAACTTTACAAGTTTGGAGTTTGACGTCCTGTTTTCAGAGATCCAAAAACAAAAATCTGTAATTTTAACAGCATCAGCAGTGGAATTAAAAGACCTGCTTAAGCAAAGAAACAGGAAAAGCGAGTGCTGTTAATGCCGTGTTACATGAGGGTCGGACTGTCACTGAAATAAAGAGGAACGTCTCGATATGAAAATGACTTCAGAGAAGAAAAAAAATTACTCGCCACAGCCACAGTAAGGGGGCGATCGATGACTGCAGCGGGAGGAGAAAGTTAAGGGGAAGTTTTCATCACGGAGACAGAGGACAGAACAAGTGAGGATGTTCACCTGGACAGAGACTTTACAAACCTGCATGTGCAGATATATGCTCAGTACACCTGACAGGAGGTAATAACAGATTGTTGAATGAATAATGATAAGCTTTATATGTAAATTTACAATTATATTATAATTTAAAGTGTAGTCAAACAGGATAATGTTGACATAATTATGAAGTGTAATTTATTTTTCACACTCAAAATGTCTTCAAATTAATGGAACACTCAGTCTTTACTGAAAAACCTAGGTTTGTATATCAGCACACTGACTGCACACTGAAAGACTGACTCACTCGTACGCACCACTTAAGAACAAATCTGTTCGTACCAGCAGTTCTTGCATGAGGCCCAATGTGTTATGAAAGCTTATGGTTAAAGTATAGGGGGAGGGGCTAACTGACATAAGTGAACTCTCTGTTTCATCCAATGACGTCCCACAAGAGTCTACAACAAACCGCTCATAGGTCTGGTCATGCTACGTGAATCCGTTTTGAAGTTAAGCACCTTTTTGTTAGAGGCCACTCCCCCCTTTTTGTCATTTGGCATGAACAGTTAATCAGCTGTCCTTTCCTCATGTCCGACCTTTCCACAAAATCTTGTGCAAGTCTGTGAATCCATTTGTAAGATTTGCATCCTTTTGTGATAGGCCACTCCCATTGCCAGACCCCCCTTTAGCCAATTGGCATGGACACACACCTCCGCACATACAGACACTTGAAAATGTCAGCTTCCTAGCACAAAAACTGTGGCTGCAAACGGATAGGGAATTTTTAAGGACCGACTGACCTATAAACACAACTGCAACTCGAGTCCAAGTAGTACAAAAGAGTCCCCATCTCTGCTCCACATACCTGGCTAATTGCTGTGTTTAATGGGGGTGCTTGCTTTTTAGTGCTGTAAGGTCACAAAAATTGTTGAACACAACTTCCCCGATTCCCCAACATTCCTTAATGCTGAAAAGGTGTTTGGAAAACATTTTCAGATGCTGTGATGTTCTAACAAGCACTTTCTTGATAGAGGACTTTCATTCAACATGATGACTTGAGGAACAAGCTTTTAAGCAAAACATCATGAGACTGATTCCTTAAACACTGAACTCACATTTCCCTCTGTTCTCAGAAGTGCACACAATCCAAGCTGCTAGGTGACCATCTGTATAACACTGTAAAGAAGCATTTTCCTTATGTAATTCATGTAATGATGCAAAATGTACCACCTACAACTATGCCTCAAATAGGTGACCTTTAACTATGGTAAAATCTGTCTTTATGCAAGGCCTTTCACAGCACTTTAAAGGTAGGTAACTCCACTTAATAATCTGAGAACAAGGAGACAAGATACATTTCATTTCAATACTTACATTTAAAGTAATAAATGTACAGTATGTACATTTTTAGCCAATACATCTGTAGCTACAACTGGCTCCAACCTCATTTTTCCAAACGTTTTATCAGCCAATAGATAGTTCCCTGAGCTGTGTGCAGTGATTAATAATGGCTCCACGAAGGGTTACCTCAGGAATAACAGATAAGGGATGTTGGTTTATTCCAGTGTAAACTGTGAGGCTTCAATTAACACTGAACCAAGTGTCCCTATGTTGCTATGCTGCACTGAACATGATTGACAGATGGGTGTGCAGGAGAAAGGTTAGAGGGGCTTTGGAGGTAGCGGTGGAATTATGGGATGGGAGGGGGGG
>JAJHUR010000703.1:0-38400 GCA_027495735.1 Lutjanus campechanus
GTTTTAAAAAAAAAAAAAAAAAAGGCCTCCTCAGTGCCAATATATATCCAGGCCTGCTCTGGCTGTCTAACCGGAATAAACAACAGTCTCACCCCACATAAAACACAGAGCAGTGTGTGCCAACAGAGCCCAAACAGCAACAGTAAAGCTGCTGCAGAGCTGACCGGAATCAGCCAGGACAGCTTGTTTAATGTTGTACACAACACATTTAGAGTTTCTACACTCTGTGTCAGGGCAAAGGCTGCAATTATTGATTATTTTCAATTTTCTGATTAGGGCTGAAATAAATGTTTCTATTCATTATTTAGTATTAATTGTTTTGTCAAAAAAATGTCAAAAGAGCAACGAACAAGAGCAAGATCAACAATTACACCTCCCAAATATTACATTTACAATTAAAAACCAGACAAAAGAAGAGAATTATCACATTTGAGAAGCTGGAACCAGTAACTTTTGGGGAATTTGGATTGATAAAAAACTTGAGTGATTGTATTGATTACCAAACATGTTATCAACCAGTTTTATTCCCAACAAAATAAATAAAGATCATTCTTTTGACTCTATTGCAGATATACTTATTGAAGACTCCATTAGTCATGTGATAATGGACATCAGATGCTTCCTGAGCCAAAACATACTGTATGACCTTTTATGTTAACTGGCAAAAAGTCAAAATATGTTAAAGAAATTCAATTTTAAGAGTAAAAAGGCAAAACGCAAACAAATTGTTACCAAATAATCGGCATAGTACTTCATGTGAAAAATGACAGTTAATTTCTTTAATCAATTAACATCACTTTCATGACTTAATGTCCTATCTACTGACTAAGGCATTAATAAAGTAATCATTCCAGTTCTCCTCAGGCCTTTTCAAGCGTTATTTCCTCTGGATACATGACACAGTAAAACTGCCACTATGTTCCTCATAAAAACAGGAAGGAACCAAATGATAGATGTGTGCTTTAGAGCTGTAGTGATTAGTTGATTAATAGAATAGTTGATCAAAAGAAAATTAGTTGGCAACTATTTAATTAATCATTTCAGTCATTTATCAAGCAAAAATGTAAAACATTTGCTGGTTCAAGCTTCTTACATGCAAGGATTTGCTGTTTTCTTTGTCATATGTTAATGTGTTATAGTAAATGGACAGTCTTTGGACTACTGCCTGGAAAAAAATGAATCATGAAAATAATCGGCAGATTAATCGATGATGAAAATAATCATTAGTTGCAGCCCTGGTGTACTTTAGCCGTCTTTCTACATCTGAAGTATGTCAGACCTTTGGAGCTTGAACCATAACAGCTCTGGTATCTGAAGCACGGGTCATTGTTTCTTCATTAGGAGGTCAAAGAGGAATCTCACACTAACACTAACAGAATGCATGGCAGAGGCTGCTGTACATCAACACTACTGAAATAACACAACCGACTGAGCAATCAGGTTGAACTGCTGTGACATTATTTCAGTTGAAGTACGTGCTTTCATGACGCACACACCTAATTTATATATTTTTTTCTATTGCCATTAAGTTTCACACAATGTTAGAACCATCTTCATAAAAAAGTCTACTCAGGGATTAAAATACAAGTCACATGCCTCTGATAACAATGATGTACTACATGTGCAGACTCAGGTGAAAAAAGTGGGACGCTTGTAACTGTTTTTGAATGCAGTCTTATTTTCAGGCATGACTGGCTGGACTTTATGCTGACATGTTAACACCTACATGTGTTGTGGTTGCACAAAGTTGTTTTAACACATAGAGAACTGCTAAGAAAATACTGAGTTAATGTGTTGAAGCTACAGTTACAAATAACCCAAACACTTCCTTCCTTGCATGGATAACAACTTCTGTCAGTGGAAAATCATTCACATTTAAACAGCAACACAAACCTCAAAAGATGAGCAACATCTGTTATGAAAACTAAAGAAAAAATAAATCTTGTAGGCGCACACTGTTGTAATGCAGACTGAAATTAATGACAGAAAAAGTGAAGCGCTGGAAAGGTCAAGAAACAAAGCAGGGTCATTCAGCCTGTCATCCACCAGGACAAGAACAGTCAGAAGTATGCAATACTGTCATTCAACAAATCCACAAAAAAAGCCACAAAGATGCTGGAAAAGAAACAAAAAGAGCCGACAAGGATTTATGTTTGAGCAACCAGAGAACCCGCTGTGGCTTGCTGCTTTGTTGGAGAAATGGGCTACGTTTGCCGCCACCCAATCCACCAGTCTTTTATCGCCATTCCAAAACAGACTACACCAACAATCTATGGCAAGTTAGCAATGTATCTTTAGCAAACTAGTTGTTCTAAAATCACTGTAAACCAGGGTTTATATTGGGGCTGTTACTTTATTTTGTTATGGATCATCTTTCAGCAGCATCATTTTGTGACGTGCACTTCCTTGAAATGTTTTGACATTACCTCTGTTAAACTAAACCTGTTAAATAATTCAAATTACACCTTGACGAGAGGAGCAGCTATACAGAGCTTATGTACATGCTTACAGTGAAGTACAAGTTGTTTTTTCTCTGCAAATGTGTTGTTCATTTTTTAAAGGAAATAAAACCATGTCTAAAAATAAATGTACTTTCATTGCCATGTCAGATGTTTGAGCCTGTTCTTCCACTTCTTCAAGTGGAAGAAACATCACCACATCCGAGAAAGTTACTCTGGAGTTGGGTCACGTTCAAGTATAGTAGCTTTACTTAAGTTAGCTTAGTAAACAGACTCAGTCTGGAAATGCTTTTTAAAGGGGATTTGAAGTTTCTGGTTAGCTGCTGTACCAACCTGTTTAAGCTCATTTCTAAGCTGAGAATGTATTTTTGATCAAATGGGGGTAAATCTGCTCTGCAAAACAACAGCGTCCCTGTAAGCATTTAATACAGTGTGTCCCGTACGACTTTGTGTCTGATGTCTTGTTATGTTTTTCTCTTACTGATGCGTGAGTAAGAATTACAACAGTAGGTAGTGACATTAACGTATTAACATATTTGATTCTGTGACATGACTGTTAATTGTCACTGTATAAACAAAACTGTGCATGTCCAAGTTTGGTGATTTTGACATTTTCAGATGGACTCTAAGTGTCCATTTATGAGTTGAGAATTCAGCTTTTTCTTAAGATAAATAAATTATTTCAAACCAGCTGGATAATCTTAAAAATTCATTAACACAACAGGGCATCTTTTCTCAACTCATAAAAAGTAGAAATTTTGGAGAAAAAGATACCTCTTTGCTGTTGTATGCCTGTGTATGAGAGTGATTTTAAAGCATGCTTGTATGCTTTGGTATATCTTCAAAATAGAATAAGCTATAATTTATTTATTTTTTACCACCCTACAATGCCCAGATTTTTCCTGTCACATCTTCCATATTTATACTCCCACTAATACGAAATATTAGTGTTAATTATAAAATGTTATAATATTTTTATTTTGAGGTTCTCGGATGTAACTCAGAGAAAGAGAAGGCCCTTTTTATAGCCAGGTAGTAAAGAGAAACTAAGACTAAACATGCAAAAATAAAAGGTAAGCTAACTCACTTTGAATAAAATGTGCCGGTATGTATAATCTATAGCAACATCCTATGTGATTGCACAGGTAGCAGAGTAGATAACATTTATTCTTCAGCCCTGAACGGCTGTAGAAGTAAAATAATAAAACGTTAGACAAAACATACCTGAGATGCAGCTTTTCTAAACTAGCGTCTGCCAGATCGTCATTGGCTCTCTGATGGATGTCTCTCTGGGTCTCGATCTTGTGATCGTCTGAGAGGCCGTCCACTTTGTGGATAAAAACCTCAAAGTTGATCTCTGGATTGACTCGGTAGGCCCGCGACACAGTGAGGTGAAGCCTGCCCAGGGCCTCCACATAATCATCCTAAGAGGAAGAAAATAACAATGTGATACACAGTAATAACATGGTCTTAGTGGGGTAATAATTTGATCATAATAATTAAGTAATACCATGTAATTACCAAAGCATTACCAGATGATTGCTTCATATCAAAATGGGTATATCTGTGTAATTTTAGACTGAAATCTATGTAACAGGGTAGTAAGGGGACAAAAACACAGGGTAGAAATGGGGAACCAACAGGACAACAGTATTGTAATATTTTGGTACCAATATGGGAACCTGTTAACAATAAAAAAGGAAATATTTGGATTTTAAAAAGGGTAATATGGTGACATGAGTGGGGTAATAGCCTAATAATAATGAGGTAGTACAAGTTAATGTTTACAAAATCCATATTATGATTTCTGCAGGTTTCAACATGGTAAATGAAAGACTTTTTACACCATTACGAGTGCAATTCAAGACCTAATTCATATCCATGTTGGCAAAAAAGTGTGAAGGATATGATTTTATACAAATGATGTTTAGCTGCCCTGTGTTAAGTTCAGAGCAGAGTGGGTTATGCTGGGGCCGAACTTTGGTGCTGCTCTTGATGTGAACAATAATGGGTGATGGCAGGTGTTTGCTGGTGGCTTTTTACAGCGGCATCAGGTTTTCCTGATATCCAACACAACTCCTAATTTAAGCCTAATTTAAGGTGCAGCAGACTTCAAATTCATTATTTCCAACAGTCTTAAATCAGGCACTAAATGTGCTGTTCTTGAGCCAGACTCCCCTGAACTTCCAGTAAGATTTTTTGATGAGACACCACACACACACCACACCACATCACATCACATTGTTCTCCAGTAAACTCTGACGGGGCTACATAGTTTGCTTTGTTACATACATTTGCTACATAGTTTGTTCTGTAGTTGTTCCAGCATGATGAACACAAAAATTTCGCCAAAACTCATTTCAAAGCAAGACTGACACATGCAACTTTATAATCCAATCAATTTTAAGGACTTTTCAAAATCATATTTAAGTTTTATGTTTGAAGACATTTTAAGCCCCCCCCCCCCCCCCCCCCCCCCCCCCTTTTTTTTTTTTTTTTTTTTTTTACAACCCTCTAGACACACTGTATAGGTTGCTACCACACATCTTTTCACAAACTGAGTCATAAAACTGGCCACACATGTATTACAAAAATTAAAGATTTAAGTACCCCACAGTCTGCATTTTAGATCCAATTTAACTTCTATGACTGCATTCATGCACACAATCACCTTATAATTTATCACCTTTATTTCTGCTATACTATCAGCGGAGGTAAAACAATAGAGAATTTAAAAAATTAAGCTTCATTAAACATTTAGATACCTCACATTTTCAAGTGACTATGTTCTCCTTGGATGGGCCACTTTGAATATTTCAGCTTAGCTAAAGATTATACATAAAAGATAAATTGTGATTACAATAATAATTCTACAGCTGATTCCCATCAGTAAAATGAACCGGAAAATCAAGCTACGCTGCCTATTAAAAGTGTTACAGCACAACAGGTATAAGGAAATGTACTGCTGCTGCATTGTCTTCCAAAACAGCAAGACAAAAAACAGGTCTCCTCAGATATCACAGTGTGACCAAATGCTGTAACAAATTGAATCTGATGCACCTCCTTGAGTACAAATAAACCTTGCAATCAGATCAGCTGTGGCTTACACTGTCGCTGAGATTACTTCTTGAAAGCACTTAGGATCATGTGGATAGCACTGGCATAAAAGCCGCAGTTTGTAATTGGTCTTTTATCCTGGCTGCTCCCACTGTTCATCAGTAAGTTCATTCTCGAGGGCTTCTGCTGCTTCTACTGTATCTCACAACAACAGGGAGTGCTAGAAAACTTTGTTCTCTTCGTGTGAGCATTTTCATCTTGGTGAAATAGACAATTTATGTGAAAATGGGTCCTAACATAATTATATTTTGGATTTGTAAAATGAAATGTCGTGTTAGTACGCAGAAGGGAGGAGGGAAAGCAAAAAACATTTTTTGTCACCACATGTGAAACAGTTTTTTTTTTTCCCCACAGTGGCTGTAAGTGTTGCTGTGAAACAACACATTCACTTCCTGTGTTTATGACCATGTGAAATTAACCACTTTATTTTTCAGTTCTTCACCTGAGCATCAATGACAAATATCAAAGCCCCGGTTCCTCTGAAGATCATCTCGTAGTCGAAGGTGGGGTCGAAGAAGTCAACCTGACCCGGGAAGTCCCAAATCTGGAAGTTGACAAAGGAGCTGCTGGAGATGTCGTCCTTGTAGATCTTGTTGGTGCTCTCCAAGAACAAGGTCTCGTTGGGAGACATTTTGTGGAACACCACCTGAAATCAGAGTCATGTTGATGTTGAAGTAGAATAAATGCAGATGATCGGTCTTGGTGATTTTGTGCAGATAATTTGGAGTCCTAATCTGTACTAGATTGATGTGAAAATAATACAAATACTTATAAAGTGGTATTACATCACATGCAGGTAACAATTTCCCAGACAAAGCTTTAGCCAAGCTAACATGCCAACAGTGGAAGAGCAGGTTATGAGTAAACAGCTGAGCCACCTTTCAGACTTAAATATAACCACACTGCGCCCAGATGAAGCTTGAAAATACCACAGAGGAAACATCAGTTTGATGCAGATGTACACATGACTGACACGAGAAATAATCAAGATGGAAATACTACAGTATATTGCAATACATTCTTTCATGATCAGTTTACAGACACTATTTTTATCTAATGTAGTTATTGTGGAATTTATAAACCACACAATCAAAAGTTTCGCAGGTTTCGGCCGTGAAGATGTCCGCCTTCTCTTGAATACTACAGAACTAGATAGCACTTACCTTGTGGTGCTCAAAGCAAAAGAAAAACATTTGAAAAACTCAACAGTATCGTCTCTTTCCATAAATCATGACCCGGTTTCTCAAAATAATTCACAGACCTTGTTGTGAGCAGTTTCACGTAGGAAGCACTTTCCCTCTACCGAACTATATCTATCAACCGAATCACTGTGGACGAGAGGCTTGTGCTGGTGACAGAACATGATGGAAACATTCATGGCGTCCGCCCTGGATGAGATGTAACATCTGGTCCATGAGTAGATGCACACCTACTTCTGGTGATACAGTTGCCAGGTGTAATTCAGTACAAAGAAAATACTTCCCACATAAAACTGTCAAGGTCTGTGGATTATCTTGAGTATCAAGAGTCCTGATTCCTGCCAAGAGTTTTTCAAATGTATTTTTCTGGCGCTTTAAGCACCAAAAGTGGACTGCCATCTAGTTCAAGAAGGCCGTCTCTCTGTCTGATGTCTCCAAAACTCTGCAGCTCAGACCATCACCCATCCAGATGGATGAATAGCACTACAGGGAAAATATGCATTTTGACTATGGGGTTAACTGTCTGTTGGTCCCACTGTGAGGTTTATTTCAGAATTAATTTGGCATTCACCTACAGCCATACAACAATCCCTGGTGTTCTGGTTTCTCACAGCCATGAGACTAATTTTACTGGACTGGAAATCCTCCTCAATGCCATGTTTTCTAGGAGGAAAGGAATTGATCATACAGGTGAAAATAAATATATTTATGAGATTCAATTCGCTGGCAACCACAAGTTCTGAATGAGTGTATACCCTCTTGTCTTTTACTTAATGTCAATGCATGTTGCATTAAATGATTGAGACTTTAAGCATTGTGTTAGGCTACGCAATCCTAATCTCATTTTCCTATAAAAGTATGACAAACGATAAGCATTTAATGATACAGTAAATGTATAGGCCTATAGAATATAATTCTATATATAGACTAAAACTTTTTGAGGAAGGGTTTTTAGGATTTTCTTCACTAGTTAGAATAATAGTGATGTATCTTTTATGAATGTTTTACAAAATATAGTACTGTATTTTGGCTTATGGTATAATGCAAGCACAAAGACACCATTTGAACGTCACATGCGGATCAAGAGGGAAAAGGGCAAACATGCAGACTCACTCATCTGATGTAACACACATCACTAGTCTACATTCAGCACTTTTCAGCTGCTTGCTCTCAACCAGCAGACAGTAAGACTGCAGCTGTAAAGCGAGGTGTAGTTCTGGGTTGATCGGGGTTTTGGTCCACTGGCTACAGTAACAGGTAGAAAATAAGGTGCAGTAGGTGACAGTGGAGAACCTGGGAGTGTTCTCTCCACCAATGCCATTTTGAATCAGTGTGTGGCCCACTGAGGTCACAGGCCAATGAACCAGCAAAAAGCCAAATCACATGTTTTCAGCCCAGACTGGAGGCTTACAGGAGAGCATTAATCTGAGACTTGACGGTGTGTGTGGATTACAGCAAAACAAGTGCACTTCGGTACAGAAAAGTGCGATTCTTTACTTTTGTTTCCTCAAGCAGCATCTGTAGGATAAGCTCTGACGGGTCACGCTATATCCAGCCTGATTCTATTTCCCCCTTGAATTTTAACATAAATAATAAAATATCATAGAAGGCACAACTGCATCTCATCTATTATTCAACCAGAGTGGCAGTCTGAAAGTGGTAGACTTGAAGAATATGATCGGAACAGCTAACCTTGCTATAGGACTTAGCTGGATCACGCAAAAGAAAAGACATTCAAATGGAGGAGGGGTTACAAACTGGGCAAAGTGGGCAACAACTCCAGGGGGCTCCAGAAAGCTCCAGATTAATTGCATGTCAGTTAGTCTAGTTAATTTGTTGAATTATAAATTTGTTTGGATATTTGCACCACTGAAGTACAATATTAACCGAGGCTAATTTGTGGCCATGTCTTGTAGGGGTGGTAATTTAAGAGCTTTATTATTTTTCTTTATATTGTGCTCACATTATACATATCAAGTTGTAGTTAATCAAATTACCACAAGCAAACAAAGTAAATCACAAAAGTACAGGGAAAAAATAGACATGCCATTTCCCACAGCAAAAGCCATTTATGTAATGACTGTGACTGTTGTTTAGGCCTTCATCTACAGAGTAAATTGATCACAAGACAAGCTGCGTCAGGATCTGGCTGGTTTAGCACATCAACTAATAAACATTTTCTGGGGGAAAACCTGGGAGTACTGGCTGCTCTGGACTTATAGGCATAGTTCGGACTATTTGAAGTGGGGCAGTATGAGGTTCTTTTCTATGGTCAGTGTATTACCTACAATAAGTCGGCACTTCAGATTAAGTGTACCCTCTATTTAGAACATTTTCACCACTTTACTTTGCCATCACACAGCCTTTTCTGACAGAAACCACAGTAGTATACACTAAATATTGCTCTCTCTCTCCCTCAGCCAGACTCCTTTTACAAAAACAGCAATTTTACCTTGCCGAATATGGGAGTTACTGGTCTACTGCTGCCTTGGTCTGATTGTTTGTGTGATTGTGTCACTTCCATGAATCAGAATTAATGTTTTAAAAACACTGATGTCATAAGATAACACAAGCTAACCAATCAAGGCAGTAACAGACCAGCAATTACCCTGTTCTGCAAGGTAAAATTACTGATTTCATGACGTCTGTCCAGTTTGGGAGCAATATAATGGCAGTTTTCCATTGGAAAAGGCTGTGGACAGCAGAGTAAAGGAGCGAAAATGTTTGAAATATAGTGTACATGTATGTAGGAGGCTAAACTAAGTTTTGCTTCTGACTCTGTCCACAGCAGCACATTGTTGAGCTTTCTACACGTGGACTCCTGCTGATTCCCCAAGCTGGGGGCATGTTGACCGCCATCTACATTCGTGTGGTGTTGGAATAATAGGAAAAATTAGTTCCTGGCTGGGAAAATTCACGCACATCTAGACAAGCTGTAACAATAACTCATTTTTTTTGTTCACATTTAATTTGTAACATGATGAGAGGTTGTGACCATTCATTTCTATTAGGACTGAACCATTTAGTAAAAAAAAAGTAATATTACATTTATTTTGACAGAAATTGAGCTAACTGATGTCTGTGTAGGTTCTCAGTCATCCAGGTCATGGTATCCGTAGCAAGGTTTGTTGTAGGCAACTGGACTTCATAGAGTCCAGTTGCCTACAACAAACCTTGCTACGGATGAGCTAACTGATACAATAAGTGGGAATGATCAGTTATTACAATTTTCATGTTCGCTGAAACAAAAAAAACATTAAAATTGTGATTATGTGATATTTATTGAGATCTGTCCCACACAAACATGTCTTCTTTCATCTGAACTTTTTTCGGCTTCTGAAGGGGGGTGCGCCAGAAAAGGTTTGGGAACACTGACATAACTGAGCCTGCCCTACCCTTGCCATGTCGTTTCCATATTACAACTTAAAGGCTCATAAACGCACTGAACTTGGAATAATGACTTCCCAACTCAGGAAACTGAACCATCCAAGGAGCTCATGAATGGACTATAATACACTGACTATGGATACGTACCTTATACAACTCCACTTCAAATAATCTGTAGTATCCCTTTAATGGGAACTTGGAGGTGACATAATACATACATACATATTGTACAAGTGGCAGCCAGTGGGGGGGTCAGGAGGGGACCAACTGATTTCTTTCCTTCAGGGCCCCCTCCTCTTTTTAATCCGGCCATGATTTAAATACAAACTAGAAGAGCAGGTGCACTGATTTATAATAAAGTGTTATAATGACTTGCAGAATGAAAGGTGTGGTCAGTTTGCTGTCATGTGAGAGCTGCACATCAGACGTGCTTTATGTCTCACAGCTGGGTGGGACTAAGATATATTTGGCGTGTTGAACAAACCAAACAGTCACATGCTGCTTTGTGTCCACATATCAGCAAAGATGCACCTAGCCTCTCTGTCCACCTGGTTAATAATTTACTGCTGCAACTAGACTAACGCTGAAAGCTAACTAGTTATTAGCTCCGGGAAAGCTTCGTAGTTCAGTTCTCTCACTCTCATGTAGGCTAGCTAGACATGTTATCCTCTGGTTGATAGCTATCATCACTTACGACATGCTAAACCTCGCTAGCTATTTTGGCTAACGTCCCATTTACTTGTGTGAGGCAGGGAAAGGCGCCGCGGCTTGCCTCGACGGGCTAACAGTTTAACATCTCTCCCTACCTTCTGTATGGATGACTTGCCACTTCTTCTCAACCCCATGAGCAGGATCCTCGGTTTGCTGTCGGACGGCGCCGGGCTGTCCTCGATGTCGGCCTCCTCCTCACCATAACCGAAATCTTTGGGGAACGAGTCTGCAACCCCGTAGCTGTCAGCCAGCTGTTCCACCTCGTACTGGATCGACATTGTGACCTAACGACGGTCGCCTTTTCCCCTCTTCCCCCCCTTACTGGTCGGTCACCACACCCGTGTTTGTATCGGACGATCGGTATGCACCACAAACTACCGTCACACAATGAAAATAGTTTGTCAATAATGCCCAGGCCACTTGGAAACACCGAGCGTGATCCCACACATTTCCTTAGGATTTCCTCTCTCTTGAAAAAAACTCGCCCTTTGGTCCCACCTCCTTGATTCTGATTCGCTGTCTGAATTAAAACACGACACGTGATTCGTCGAACTGTCTGTCACTCTTCTGAGGTTTGTCGCTGTCACCTGACTAGTACTCAGACTTGTTTTGTGACCTATCACCCGAAAAAGAGGAAAATACACACTCTTGACACAACTGTTTAAAATCGTTCGAGTCTGTAGCAATAATATATCATTCTTATTTTTTATTTGCTGGAAAAAACTGAACGTTTGAGGAAGATTGTTAAAAAACGATCCAAATAGAAAGTAGGTAGATTTGGTGTTCTGCGATATGACCAGCAGATGACGGCAGAAATCCACTACAGTGAAGTTAAGGCTTTCACGGTCCTCCTAAAATGTCGGAATTAATCATTAAAATCACCACACAGACTCCAAAGATGAAATTTTCACGATACACGCGTTGCTAAGCGAAGTGTTTTGGGAGAAAATAAAATAGATCATTAATCAGAAAAGGGATATGTAAGACTTCCCCCCGGAGATCTATAATGTGCAAGTTTTAATTACAACCAAAGACGATTGAGTGCTACATGTTAAAACATTAAGGATCAATTAAATTAAATTAAATTAAATTAAATTACTTAAATTAAAGGGTATTAAGGGAAGAAACTCTCTCTCTCTCTCTCTCTCTCTCTCTCTCTCTCTCTCTCTCTCTCTCTCTCTCCCTCTCTCTCTATCTGTGTGTGTGTGTGTGTGTGTGTGTGTGTGTGTGTGTGTGTGTATACATATAAATACATGTTATGTACTAACAGTTGTCACCATAAATAAATGAACCAAAAATGAGACACTATATAATCTCAAACTTAATAAACAGATGATTGAATAAATAAATACTGAGCAACAATTCAGCATTAAATTGCATAATTATTTCTTTATTAATTTATCTCCAGCGCTGTCGGAAAAATAATAGTATTATGAGGACTATCGCTGGCGTACTGTATGCACACAGTTGACACGTGTGTTATTTTTACGAGGAACACCTGAAGGCATCACCAAACCCAGCAGTTGCTCGAAGGACGTGATAATCGAAACTTAGCTAACTTTTCCGGCCCGGCGACTGTTTGCCTGCTTTTCAGAACTGTTTGCGTGATTTCAAGCAGGATCCAAAACATAGTATACATAAGAAGAAAGTCAACGTTATACCTTCTATCATTATGGCACATTATCGAGTAAGTGTGTTTGCTGTCGCTTTACCTGAAACTGATGCTCTCTATAAAGTGTTTTGTCCAGTAACTGTAAGCTAGCTAAGCTAATATTAGCAAACCTAGAAGTTCAGGTGTTCATCAGTGAGTGGACTGACCACCTGTAACAGCTCGTGTTTGGGGGTTGTAACGGTAAATGTTTGTTGATAAACCGAAGTTGAGAACCCATTAGATAATGTCAACAAACCAACTACAAACAGCTTCTTTACCAACAGTTTCTGCTGCAGGTTACAATTTGACCATTTCAGTGGTGGATTGCAATTACATTTAGTCAAATACTCTGCTTAAGTACAAATCAGGTCACTTGAACTTTACTTGGGTCTTTTTGTTTCATGACATTTTCTACTTTAACTCCACTAAGTGACATCCGATAGGGAAATATTGTTCTTTTTACCTTACTACATTTGTCTGACAGCTTTATTTACTAGTTTCTTTACAAAGTAAGATTTATACATTGAAAAATATATCAAAATTAACAAGTACACCTGGAAGGCGTAGTCAATTAGTCAGTTAGTTGATTGACCGAAAACTTTTGATAGTTTGGTGGTTCCAGCCTCAAAAAATGTGAAGATTTGCTGCTTTTCCTTTGAATAATCTTAATGTATTTGTAATAACGTAGAGGTCTGGACTGTTGTTTGACAAAGCAACTACTTTCGAGGTTTCACTTCAGGCTCTGGGTAATTGTGACAGCATTTCTCACAATTTTTAAGAATTTCAATCTGTCAATTAATGGAGAAATAATCAGTAACTTCTTTTTACTACAACAGTAATACTTACATTATTTTACTCAAGTAAAATCCAGGATTTTAACTTGTGACAGAGAATTTTTACAGTTTTGTATTAGTACTTTTGGGACACCTACCTTCTTTTGGTCCAAACTTTCAAACTTTTCAATTTGATCTGGACCACAATTACAGGAGTGAAACCTCCCCTGGATCACAGTCTGGCCCAAAAAGCAGGATTTTGGTTCCAGCGAAAAGAGGTTGTCTTGGTTCTGATCGAACTGAAAGATGGTTTGGGATTTTTTTTTGTGTGTGTGAAAACGTTTTTGGATGGTTTGGACTTCTGGCCCAATTACAGGAAATTATGAAAGGATATCATCAGAGCTGAAAGAAGCAAAAACAACACACCAAGAGAAAATGAGCTGAAGTAGCATATGGGGACAGGAGGAGATCAGATGTTTAAATAATATCTGGTCTGATGACTTTATAAAGAATCATCTGGGGGAAAAAAACTCCATAAAATGTGGACACTTTTCACTTGTTGTTTCACTTTGATACCATAATAATGCCATAATAATAATAATATGGTGACAACAATGTGAATCTGTTCATTCATCTCTCTTCATAAACGGTCACTGAAATCAGGTTACCTGCTGAATTGTAAACACGCTACACATAAAAATGTCAACTATATGGAGACACACACCATGTAGGTGATGATGACATGACGTAGATTCTGACCTTGGTTTGAACCTCATACTGGTCATCTAGGTATGGAAGCATCCGTACCTAAGTAAAGGATCTGAATACTGCCTCCAAGTTCATGTAACTATTTACTCAAGCAGACAAATTGATAACTGATGAAAGAAATCAAGTGTAAAGTGATTTTCAATCTTGATTTTTGGCATCTGTGTTTTTTTTTCTATAGTATTCTCATTACCTGCATACAACAGCTGACAGTTTTGTAATCATTTGATAATAAAATGTCTCACTTTTCCTCCTTCAGGCTTCAGACTCTAAAAGGGAACAATTTCGGAGATACTTGGAGAAAGCTGGTGTCGTTGACAGTCTAACCAGTGGTATGGTACTTTTTTCTCTTTTGTCACTGGGCTTGGGCACTATTCTAAAACTGAAAGTAACTCAGGAGAGATGAGGACAAGTGTACAGCTGAAACTTGTTATGTTAGCACAGATGGTACATACAGATCCTTTCCTGATAGGTCTAAACTGAGGACTAGGACTGGGTGTTTTGTTTTTTTGTTTTTTTGTTTTGTTTTGTTTTGTTTTGTTTTGTTTTCCAATACTGACAGTAAAATAATACTTTGGATACCTCACATGGAGGAATATATTGCATTTGCTGTCTCAAATGCATCAATTTTAATTTTGTTGTAACACAAAGCAGCAGTACAAGAACTTTGTCTAAGCAAGTACAATAAGTTATTATTTAACTCAAATGTCTAATCAAAGAGCAAGTAAACAGGATATTTGGTGCTGACAGTCAGTCTGTATCAGTGTTGGTTGGTATCCAAAAAGTATTGACATTTGATACTCAGCCCTGTCAGTAGTTGCCTCAATTCTTGTGCAGTTTTATTTAACCCTTTTCTGTTTTTCCCTCCTGGATTTCAGTTCTAGTGGCTTTGTACGAACAACCAGAAAGGCCCAACAATGCTCTGGAGTATCCTTCAATACACACAACCAGACTCTGCTGAATCATTGAGTGGCTGCAGTAATTGTCTCTTGGTTTAGTTGGTAGTGAGTTGATCCTCAGATTGAAGTCATTACGTAAATAATATGAAATAATTGAGTTGATTAAGGAGGTGGCTGTAGAGTCTTTAACCAGCTCCCTCCAGATTTGTCAAGGAGCATTTCTGTGCTGTCGGCCCGACATCAGCAGACACTGAGGCTCTGCAGCAGGAGGTGAATGATTTGAGGCAGCGGTGTGCACGTCTGGAAGAGGAAAACAAAGACCTGAAAAAAAGGGTGAGTTCTTCTTATCTTAGAAGTTCTTTCAGACATCATACTGTTTAAAACGCCTAAGGAGTAAGCCCTGCAGAGTCCTCCCCTATTATTACCAACACGAGGGCCCTGCAAGGGAGCACTATCTCTCCATTTTTATTTACACTTTATACAAATGAATGTGGGGGTAACTCATCTGATGTTTGAATGTCAGATTTGCTGATGACTCAACAATTGTTGTTTTATTGAGGTTACAAATGAATATAAGTGTCTAAAAACAGTAATTGTTGTAAAACTGTGATGGGACTTAAACTCAGGTGTCGTTTCCAGGAGAGGATTAAAACGTTTATGTGCTCAGAGAGCCTTTATTACCATCCAGTGTAGATCTGTGAAACAAATCCTTGTGATATGATAGCTGTGTCATTTTGTGGATTTTTTGATAGTTGATGGTGTTATTGTCCGACACTATGCAGCAATGAAAAACTCATTTTGAGCACATATATGTATAGAAATTTGTCACTTACCACAGCTGCAAGTTGCTGGAAAAGCTTGGAAATGCACCTTGAAAGTGCTTTAAAAAGTGCTTCAATTGATTTTGTAAATGGTGTAGGAACACCACTTTAATTTCTTATGTTCAGGGTCTATGGAAAAATTAAAGCTCACCTTTTTTCCGCTTGTTTTCACACTTAAAACAAGTAACTCAGAAAAAATATTCTGGCACCTGTTGTTATCATAAACACAGAAAAGAACCATTTAGGCTAAATCAGACAAAGAAAATGGATTGCCATAATTTTTTTCTCACTTGCCTCTCAGGACTTTTTATTTATTTATTTTTTTCTGTGAAAATAAAATGCAAAAATTACCATTCCCGACAAAATCGTGACTAATATTGTAATCACAGTATATGTGATTTTTGTTTTTTTGTTTGTTTGTTTTTTTGTTTTTTTGCATAATGGTCAGCCCTATTGTCTGTCCTTAACTGTGATGTCTTTTGTTGTATTTGTCTGAAAATCGCAACAAAAGATATTTATGAAAAGATGTTCTTAACATAGATGTATTTTCCATCTCCATCTTTCCAGCTGCAGCAATACGAGCCAGAAGATGGAGCCAGAGCTGACTAGACCTCAGCAGAGCTTTGGTCTGAAATGTGTATATTTATGTTTTTGTTTTTTTTTTGTCTATGTTGCTGTCACTTTGAATTTAAAGACAAGACGACACTGTTAAGTGAAAACCAATCATTTTTTATTTAGCTGTGCTGTATTTTTGTAAATCTTAGTTCCAACTTTGTTTCTTAGAAACTAACTTATTCTGTACATTTATGTATATAAGTTATCTTTCTTGTTCATTTAGTCTTTAGTCTTATTACAACAGAAAGTGTTTTAGTTCTTACGATGGGGGACTTTTTTAGGGGCTCTGTGTTAGGGGGGGGAAAGCAATGTATGATTATACTGCTGATAATTGTATTTTTCTGACATAAACTTACACACTTTTTCCAGATCCACGACAGTGTGTGACAACAACACACTTCTCCAGTTAAATAGTTGTAAAAGCTTAAAAATGTGAGTTTGTGGTAAAATAAAGCACAGTCTTGTAATTAAGATGTTGTTGTATGAATGATTGAACACATCAGCAGTGTATCAATCAAGCATTTTATTTGGAATAGCTGAGGGTTTTGATACTGTGACTATCAATATTGCGTAACTGTCATTATTTGACATTCTGCAGTTACACCAATGAAAAATGAACAACCTCAGGAGACAAACCAGGTATGACACTAACACATAGACAAATGGACCTTGGAGACCAAAGCACATCCAGTTTTCTACCAGGTTCAATCGGATTTAATCATTTTCTGCCATCTCATCAGGAATAAAAAGTCAAAATTTAGTAGGGCAGTAATCCAGCAGTATTCTTGTTGGTGAGGACAGTGCTGCTGTGTTCACTGCTTATAGATATGCTCAGGAGTGTTTTATATCAAGGACTGAAAAGAGTTTAAGTAGGTTTATATGAGGTACTTATGGATAGTGAAGGTATTATCCACAGTAGAGTGCTGTTGGCATACCTCCAGTTGGGAAAGGCAGCAGGAGTACCAGTGTGGGGAGCAGAGCAACGTACTGCTGTGGACAACATCAGCAGCCATCTATATGAGGCCTATCAAAAAAAATCAATATCAGATTAAGTATACGTTATATTTTGAATATTTTCAATGCTTTACCTTGATGTCAGGTTGTCTTTTCAGATGGGAAACCACTGGTATGGTGCGACTTTGGTGAATCTGAACTAACCTTTTAAAACACAAGTCACACAATAACAATAATAACAATAACACAATAACAAACTAAAAGATCGAGGCAGCGGTAGATTTGCAACTGTCATGTTCTGCAAAGTAAAATTACTGATTTTGGCAGTGAAGTCTGGTTGGTTTGACAAGAATGATATTTGGCTCATTTAACAGAGGTTTCCTGTCGGAAAAGTCTGTCTGACGGCAAGGTAAATCAGTGAATATATTCTAAATATAACACACTTAAAATGATATTGGCTTTTTTTTAGTTAGGCTTTTTTAAAGGTGGCTAAATTATGTTTTGCTGTTGACCCTGTTCACAGCAGTAGATTGCTTAGCTTCCTACACAGCTACTGCTACTCCAAATTGGGGGCATGCTGACCACCATCTAATGCAGGTAATGCACTGACTATGGATAAGTACTTCATGCAACCCCACTTCAAAAATAACTGATAGAACTGATTATCACATTTTCTTAAATCTGTACAAGCCAACTCATTATCTCTCTTTGAGAGATGGCTAACTCCCCTCTGTCATTGCACTAAAATATATTGAAATGTGATGACCGCAAGGTTTAAACAAAATAATCTCTTCCTCCAAAAATATTTGGATGATCTTTTGTTTAGTATCTTTTTACAGAAATGTACGCATGCTTTGCAAAGGCCTGTCACAAGTCTACATATTTGCCAGGCTACAAATGTTGAAAGTGTAGCTATAATAGCTGAGATGCAGTTGCCAGAATGTACTGACATTTCTCTTTATAGTGAAATGATATAGGATCTTTTTACTATTTTTACATGCCACACTACTGTAAAAAACACTACACACAACAGCTTTTTGACCCAATGCAGTGCTTCCAAAAAGTATGATGCAGCTGTTGGCTCATAAATACGGTTAAAATTTGTGTTAATTTGGTAGCAATACATGCAGACAGTCACATTAGTAAACAAATGTTTATTCCAAAAGTACTTGGGGAAAAAAATCACATAAACATTTAAAAGTCATTGTTTCGTACTGCAGTATAACGCCAAAAACATTTATTATAAATAGCATTAAAGCATGCCACATTATTAGACTGACTTGTTAAAGACAGAAGCGCAGATCTAATAAAAACATCAGCTGAGTCTCACCAGTTTGAAGGTAGCTTACAGCCCTGTTAAATCCACGAGTCAAAGGTAGAATCAGGATTTGTCAGTTGCTGTTTGTACATACACCAGAAAGATAGTTGATTGTTGAGTCTCTATCCCAGGTCATCAAATACAGATGTTTTGGGTGGGTAAAAGCGTCCTGAGCTCAACAAAATAATGAGAAAATAAGAAGTTATGGGTGGAGGATGGAGTCTCGCTGCCACACTCTTCTGGTGGGTTGCGGGTGGTGATTAAGAGAGATTGTGTTTGTATGAGTCTGTGCATTGTTTTTTGGGGGGTAAAATCCTCCATAGTTTGTATTTAAATGTAGAAATTACACCTGTGACGTGGACTGTTGTATGCCAGTGATGCAAACGAGAAAACAGTTTTCATTTCAAGTTTAGATTTGCAGGTCTGGCGCTCGTCTGCTGCTTGCATTACTCGCCACTGATGTTTTGCAGTTGGAGGAAGGTGTTCTGGGGTTGTGTCTGGATCCTGAGCTGGAGTCATCCAGTGACTCTGGGCTGGAGGGCCGGCTTTGATGTTTGCCATCTGCTTTTGACTGTGTTCGAGAGCAGGGAGCAGGTCCGCTACTGGCCTTTGCACCCCCATATGAATCTGTATCAGAGCTTTTACCCTCCAGCACTGTGGAGCATTTTAAGGAGCCATGAGCCCTCCATGGTCTCCTCGCTGCACTGATTGGCAGCGTAGGGAAGGAGGAAGCATGAGCTGCTTTCTGTGGGCATTTTGGAGAGTCAGGGCTCCCTCTTTCAATGCTGTCTTCCTCCTTACTGTGGTGGGGAAGATGCAAGAAGTCCTCAGCCTCCTGCTTTGGACTGATCAGAGGGCCGCAGCATGGTGAGCACGGCACGCAGGGGTCATTGGTAGTTGAAGTGCCGTTACAATCTGGAGGGTTTTGAGCAGAACATCTTGAATCATCCAAATCCTGCTGAGTGGTCAGCTCGCCCTGAAGAGGTAGAAAAGTTGAAGGTTTGATGAGGTTGGGGTACATGATTGTACCCTGCGCCCTCTCCATCAGGAGGGTGTAGTCACTGGGTGCAGAGGCGATCGTTGCCTTCCGGGCTGCACCGGTGCATATTTGCGCAACAGATTCTTTTTTGCACTTGTTGGCATAGTAGTCATCAAGTTCATCCCTCTCATCTCTTAAATGAGGGTAGAAGTCCAAGATGCCCTTTTTGACCTTCTTGTAACCCAGATGCATGATCTCCAACAGGTTCAGGGAGAGTGAAATTGCAGCAATGCACTGCATGAACACCATGAAGACGCTTTTCTCTGTTGGTCTGGAAACGTAACAGTCTACAGCGTTGGGACAAGGATCCCGCTCACACTTGAAGAGCGGGTACAGGTGAAAGCCATACAGGAGGTACTGGCCTGTCATGAAGGCCACTTCAACAACAGAGCGGGTGACAATGTGAGCCACGTATGTTTGCAGCAAAGAGCCCCTCAGAGGAGCCTTGTTGAGCCTTCCCTGATCGAGCTGCTTCATCTCCCGCTCAATCCTCTTCCTCGCTTCTGCCAACTCCACGTCCACCAACTCCAGCTCCTTCCTCAGCAGAGCCTTCTTCCTCTGCCGCGCCTTCTCCAGCGCCCGCAGCCTGTAGAGAGCATGGCCCATGTAAACCAGTGAAGGAGAGGACACGAAGATGACCTGCAGCACCCAGTACCGGATGAGGGAGATGGGGAAAGCCAGGTCGTAGCACACGTTTCTGCAACCGGGCTGCTCGGTGTTGCATATGAAGTCAGCCTGCTCGTCATTCCACACGTCCTCAGCTGCCACGCCGAGGACCAGCATACGGAAGATGAACAGGATGGTGAGCCAGATCTTGCCTACCATAGTGGAATGGATATGCACCTCCTCCAAAATCCCCCCAAGGAAGTTCCAGTCCCCCATCTTCACTCTGCCATTGTGACTGGAAGAAAGTTAGGGACACATAGAGGAAATAATAAGAGAAGAAACAGTTAAACTGGTAGCTTAAAGGTAATAGTACAATAAACAAGTGGTACAGTACACATTCAAGAAAACAGGTTGCATTTTAAGACCGACAATCTTTCAGATTAAATAAACAGAGCAAAAAGGAGCTAAATTTGCAGTAAATCACCAAAAAATACAGAAAAAAATAGTTGGAAATTGGAAATAGAAGTATTAAAAAATGACAGTACCTCTAAACTGGAAAAATGAAACATTAACTAGTAGAAAAGTTACAAAGTAAAAGTGCACAATGTCACATATTTGCAAAAAGAAATATTAAAAGTAGACAAAGAAGACTTGTATGTCCAGTGGTGTGTCCCCTTGGTCGGCTATCCAGTTTTTGTCTTAATAAATAAAACCATTCCCCTCAGCGGTGTCAATTATATAAACCAGAGCTGCCAGCGCTCTGTGCTCTTTCCGTTTCCATTTACCTTGCAGCAGCATGGACAGACTGCCGATGGTGACTTAAATCTCCTCGGGTCATGCAGCCCTGACACGATCTCCAAAAAGTTTTAAAAAATCGTTAGCGCCCTCCACATGAGTCCACTGCACATCACCTAAACTTCAGTGACCCGCCTCTGCTTCAACCCTGCCAGAAACAAAGTGGGAACAAGTGAGCTGCTGAGGGAAGGTTGCCAACACTACTCTGACCAGAGAAAGTCAATACTGACAGCTTCAGTGGCGCATTTAGATCATGGCCTCACAGTGATGGGGTTGTAACCAGTTGTAACACAGATATTGACCTCAATCTTTGCAGGTCAGGACTTTTTGGGAGGTATTTGTCTGGATATAACATCACTTAGACTCTTTTCCCAACAGTGCTGCAGCAATCTTTCACACAGCAGAGAATAATACCTCACTAGACATATTTTTTTGTGCTTCATGTGGGTGTGTACATCAAGTGTGGGTCCAAATAACCAAGCTGTTTACCAATAGATGCTTTACAAGTCCAGACTACATGCTTAGGATGTGTTAACACTCAATTGTTTTGAGTTCATTTGCTCCATATGTAGAGAGAAAGAAATAGTCACTGTGGCTGGAATCCCCATATTATCAATACCTGTCAGTTATCCACACAGGCCGTGTCCAATCAATAGTTTTCTACTATAGTGAAGAAGTCAATGAGTCATCATGTCCGATTTCATACTCTGCTGCTCCTCGCTGGATGTAATTAAGTCCTCCTGCGCTTGACACGTTATTTTATCCCATTTACAAGAAATCTATCACAATGGATTAGAGTGCTTGCCAATTGTTGTTCTTCACAACATCCCGTTCTAAATACCTTTAAATGCCTCCGTGTGATAAATATTCTTGCTATCCGATTTGTTACAGCTTCACACCCATGATATGAAATGTTATTATCAGTGGGAGAAAGCAAACAGCACCCAAGATCCATCCAAATTAGAATGAACCCACCAGCTGCGGTGCAAAATTTGTTCCACCCATCTGTCAATTTGATCCTAAATTGAACTTTTCCCCTCTGACCTAAAACCCTCCCATTCTGCCCAGCAGAGCAGGATTGATTCAAACCAGTCTGGTACAGACACATTAAGGGGTACAGAGGGTCACACTGGGGTCACATATTGGGGAAAATCCCAGTGCTATTTCCTCCTTTTTTCCTTCCATTCATGGTAATCAATCTTCACTTGTACTTTGGCCCCAGAGCATCCTCTGTTTTACTGTCTATCAAGTTCAGAAATGGAAGAAGTACTCAAATCTTATGCTAAAAAGGATAGTTCACCCTAAAGTCATGCTTATTTTTCCTCTTACGTGTAGTGCTATTAAACCATCTTGTTAGTTTTGGTGTGAATCACCTAATTTTGGTGATATCAGTCATAGAGATTTCTGTTTTCTCTTGAATAGTCTTGTGAAACTAGACAATCAGTAAGCAGCAAGATTTCTGATCAGGATTTCTAAATGCAAAACAGTTGCTTGAATGGTGGTGAGAACCACTAACCAGAGCCACTAACAAACCTACACCCCTCACATTTTTTGAAGGACACGCCTTACCAGACACAATGCTCCGCCCCATTTTCCTCAGTAGTAAGCACACAACTTCTGCAAGTCTCTTAATGTCCATGTTGCTGTTTGTCTTTTTGTCTTTTATGTGCTGCAGAATACGAATTTGCTGTAAACCAGTTTTAACAGAGTTAGGCCCGTTTAATTGTAACTGATTTTATCATCAGTAATGTTACTTTAAGTCTTTTCCTGTATATTAATAAATGAAATGAAATGAAGTCACTGCCACACTATGAAGACCTGCCCTAACGACTTTGGTTGGTTCTGCAGTGCAGGTTTTTTTAAAGTTCTGATGGCCCTTTTCCACCAAATTATCAACTGACTCTATTCAAGATTCTTGGGAATTTGTTGCTATCCGGTGAACCAACCTGCCTTTCCACCAGTTTTGAGTGGAATCATTGTCTTCAAGGTTGTCATCAACAGAGGGCGCTACACAATGCACAATAACCTGTAGAATATGACACGCCCACATTGGTTCCCAAGGAAACTGCTATTTATTTATTTTTTTGGTTCCAGCAGAAAACCAACTTCTCAGGTTCTGAGCCAGTTCATTCCGGCAGAAATGCTCAGAATGGTTCAAAGTTGGGTGCATGAATCAGATCAAGGCCAGCTCCATGTTGGTGGAAAAAGCCTATAATTGTTTGTTCCCAGTTGTAGCAACAAAAGCTGGGAGACTGTCCTCAGTCTCTACTTAGCGACTTATGAGACGGACTCATCTTGAATATAACCAAAAAGCTCTCAGGTTGTGGTCCTCAAAGCAGAAAACGCAAAAACAGAAATTTGGAAAAACTCAAAAGCAATATATTACTATCACTTACTTGTCATGAACTGATTATGTTTACCAATTGACACTATTGTATGTTGTCTTTATTTGAATTTCTTCTTCTTCTTTTTTTTGGGGGGGGGGGGTTGCCTTTATTTTTGACAGGGCATGCTCTACCAACTGAGCTACAGGAGCACTGTAGCTGTCCTTTAGGACCTTTGGGTCACTCTTGCCAAATTAAAGATCCCCTTCAGACATGTTTTAACATGTATATAAATTGTATCTGATATGTTCTTGTCATAAAAAAGTTCAATTATCCTGTTAAAATCTTTGCCTCTCCATTAAAAATCCAGAATCTACAAGTTGAACTGCTCAGTTGAACTGCAGGTGTTTCCTACATCACTGTTAAGTCCGTTCTCAGTATCTGTGTGCTGGCTTGAACCAGTTTCAACATCACACTTTTACAAATTGGACTGACTTCAAAACTATATGTGATGTCACAAATCATGCCTGTAGGTCCGCCCCTTAAAATGGGATTTCTAGTGAGTGAACATCCTTCCAGTGTCAAACTCTGCACACGTTACACCAGTCTGCACAGTGAAAGAACAAGTTCTGTAAGAACAAGAGGGAAAACATATTTTTCACTTTGACAAACTATCAATGTTATTTTCAGTTTTTTAAAGCAGCTTCCTCATTAAACCTTGAATATAAAACTACACATTTCCAATAAGAGAACAAATCAATTCAGAAACACTATAGCAATGGCTGCCTAGCAGAAAATATTTAATTCAAATATTTAATTCACAATCTTGCAGATTTCGATGTTTCAGCAGTATAGTCGACTGCTGCACTACATAAAGCAACATACCATGACCCTGTGTGTCAGGGTCAAGGCAAACAAGCTCATGATAATTGAATATTGATGCACTAAGTTATATTGATGAGCTGTGTTTGGAAACTATGGAACTTTCCATACTGTAGAATAGCAAATGCAAATGCAGCTGTTGCCATACAGAGTCCCTGCAGCATTAAACAGCAGACTGCTGTACACACACTACTGTGTGATCTGCTAATTGATAATGAATTGGACGACCATTGGAAATGTTGTCTTTACTGTTAACTCTGTGTATATTCATCAGACTAAATCAATACCCTTGTCCTGTTTCTGCTACAGATTCAAGTTCACAAAAAGAAAACACGTAAAAAAAATCAAATTTTATTAAAAATACTTAAAACATTGAGCTGTTGAAATGCAGAACAAAAGTGGAGGAGGTTTCTGGTTGGTCTTTGGTCAAAGCTTACCTGTAATCTTAGATAAATTAAAAGCATTTTCTAAAACAAGATATGTTTTTAAAATTGGAATTTGTACCCAATGCCCTTCTGACACCAGATGTACAACAGTGATATTAGAGTTTTTTAAAATAGATTTTAGAGATTCAAAAGGGACTGTTACTAAACTATAATTTGCACCAATTTCCCCAAAGTTAAGTAGCCATTTCGTACGACACCAACCACTGTTTAATTTTAAAGTTACAGTATATGGTGTTTCCACGGTATTTGTGCTTAAAGAGAATGTTTCCAAGGTTGAAAAAACAAGTATCAAAGAAAAATGAATCAGTTTTACGACATGTAATTAGCCGTGTCCTGTCAACAGGATGTGACTGAAACAATAAAGGGGCATTAAGCCAAGGCCTGTTGGTGAGCCAAAAGGAAGGGGCGACACCAACATTTTGAACAGTCATTCCTTTTTTCCTGAGACTTATTTGTAATATCTCTCTTCTCATTAGTGCTGTCATGCAGCCAATCTACATTTATTCATCAAATGACGTCATAAATGCAGTGAGGGATATGACCGCACTTAATGTAGGTGCAATAACTGATTCTGGAGAAAGATAGCTGATCTCATTCCCGGGTTGTGAAATATTTAGTGTTATGGGAATAAGACTGAACAATCAACTACAACCCTGATTCCAAAAAAGTTGGGATGCTGTGAAACGTGTAAATAAAAACAGAATGCAATGATTTCCAAATCCCTTTTCAATCTATATTCAATGAATTGAATAAAGTCCAAATACAAGATATTTAATGTTCAAACTGATTAAGTTTGTTATTTTTAAAATATATCCTACGTGATGTCTGCCTCCACTGTGTAACATCATCTTTTCTTTCAACAACACTCATTTCATGTTTGGGAACTGATCACAAAATTGTTGAAGTTTTGAGAGTGAAATTCTTTCTCATTCTTGCTTGATCTATGACTTCAGGTGCTCAACAGTCCGGGGTCTCTGTTGCTGTATTTTGTGCCTCATAATGCACCACACATTTTCAGTATTAGACAGGCAGGCAGGCAGATCAGTCTAGTATTTGAACTCTTATTATGAAGCCACACTGTTGTAACACGCGCAAAATGTGTCTTGGCATCGTCTTGCTGAAATAAGCAGGAACATTTCTGAAAAAGCTCCACAGAAATACCACTGACTTTTCTGGGCCTGTCAGTTCATCTCAGATGAGCTCAGGCCCAGAGAAGTCAGTGGTATTTCTGGATGCTGTTGATAGATGGCTCTCGTTTTGCATAGTAGAGTCTTAACTTGCATTTGTAGATGCAGCAACAAACTGTGTTTACTGACACAGTCCCAGCTTTTTTGAAAAGTGTTGCAGACATCAAATTCAGAATGACTGTATATTTACAAAATACAATAAAGTTTATCAGTTTGAACATTAAATATCTTGTCTTTGTACTGTACTGTATTGAATATATAGCAAATTATTGCATTGCTTTGATTTATGTTTTACACTTTTTTGGAATTGGGGTCATATCTTACTGACCTGTGATTGGCTAAAGTCTCCCATCATGGGCAAGATCTTCTAAAGCTTGAGAATAGAGAAAAAGAGGAGGAGCAGAAGTCTGGTTTTCTCTCAGACCACTTGAATTACATGATGCTTAAAGGTTATTATGGCACTTTTGCCAAAATTAAACTGCCTACCGTGGCTTTAAGGCATATTTTGTGAATACTGAGAGTCCATAAGTCTCCATGATGATTCAGCATTAGCAACAGCATAGAGGAGCATAAAATAATTCAATTAAACAGTCTGGCGTCATTTCCTATGAAAGAAAAATACATGAAATATGATCAGTGTGTTCATTAATTTCCTGATAAATATGAAAAGTACAAAAAGACCTAAAATCTTACAAGCAAAACCCTCAAACACAGAAAAGATCAAATCTGAAATTAAGGCAATATTAAGATACATAAAATATTTAGATCAGTTCTAAATTATTCACTTTGTAAAAGCACATTTTGCTCAACTAAAATGTAAAATATTCCCTCTGCAATGCTACTCATTAACAGCAGGGGGCATTCTTCCACTTGAACTCACAAATTCAGGTCTAAAAAGAGGAAAAACGGACATAAAATAATAATAGAAAAACCCTGTGCACTACATTCACATAGTCCCTGAGGAGAGCAGCTCTGCTCTGAAACACATCAGTAACATACAGCTCCCTGAGTGTGACTTTAAGGCTTTTAGTGTTAACTTTTAAAAACAAGGGTTGGTGAGTGCAGCTTTATGGTCCTATGATGCCGGGCTCAGGAAGATGTTGAAGACCACAGCAAAGATGACAAAGACTATGTAGCCCACTATACACAGCCAGAAACGTGGGTCTTTGAGGAGCTTCTTGTTGTAAGCGCTGAAGAAGACGTAGCCGACGGTCATCCCAGCCACAACTCCCCCAAAATGAGCCACGAAGGAAACCTAGGAGGAGAGAAGAGTGAGAAATCAGGGGCCATGTTCATAAAGCCTCCTAGTACAAAGAGTTGCTTCAAGTGGCAAAATTTGAATAAAGTTAAGATTTATGATATTTTCTAATGATTTCTCCTTAAAGTTAAGATTAGACCCTGATAAAGATAAAGTTATTTACAAAGCATCTTAGCTTGTAAGAGAGCTCTTTAAGTCAAGAACTGTTGGGAGGAGGACTTTTAAGAGGCTTAAGAGTTTCTTAAGCAGGGGAGAAAATGGTAGAAAGACAAAGAGTTAGGAGAAATGTTCTCCAAACACTGAATGACAGTGAGTTAATGAAACGCTACTGATCAGATTTGAGATGGATACGTGCTCAAATCTACCAGCGCAATAACGCAAAAGAGAAAAGTGATCACAATATGAAGATATTTGGAAACTAGAAAAATGCAGCATTTTGCAGCTTACAATTTATTCAATAGAGACATATAATGGTATTCATAGTTACACCATGTCTTAATAGAGACTAAATTCTATGATAAGTCTTATTGATTGTCTGTTATTAATTGTCTTTCTATTCCCCTTGTCATGAAGAGTGTTTTTTTAACCACCCAATCTCATATTTTAAAAGAAATTAGGGAAAATAACTGTAGATAAGCAAATCACACTCCTCACCTTGCACTGAAAATTTTCACAAATCACTTCTAAACTGGGACTAAAATTTTAGACTAAGCTCTCTCTGAGATGTGAATTTGGCTCCAGGTTTGAGAGTTGAGCCTGCAGGCCTAATTACTGATGTCAAATTGAGCATATACCCTCGAGTATTGTCATCCGACCTCTCTGAAATGTGGTGAACACCCAAAAAAACTTGCAGGACTAGTTTAACAGCTAAAACAAATTAAGGGGAAGGAAAAAAGAAGGGAGATAACATGGTGGGGGAGGGAAGCAGGTTTTTTGAGCCTGTAGCAATCTGCTGGAAAGACAAACAAGCCTAATCGAATAGGAGGAGGAGACTGCATGCTTTCAGTTTTATGCCTCAAAATGTATTATGTGGAAAAGTGTTAGTTTTCAGTCTTTGCCCATTCATATGTGCCCATACAGACAGGTATGTATCTGCATGAAAAATCAAGTCCCAACAAGAGCTGCTGATCTTGTCTGTAGCCACAAGCAAATTAAATCCATCACCAAACACTGTCAGCTTGGGGGAGGTTAGCTGGATTAGCTGGATCCCTCTTTAAGCTCCAAAAAGGTTTAGCAAGACCCTTTATTTGTTTTTTAGTCGTCTGCTGTACAGAGAAATTAAAATCATACCTTCATACCAGCCTCGTCTTGGATAAACCTTCTGTAGAAGGCAAACCCAAAATCTGTTCCGACTGAAGAAAGAAAACAGCATTAAATTTAACATATTTACGGCATGATCACAGCAGTTAGAAAAATAACACAACAGGTTGCGAACACACAGGAGAACTTACCAAATATCACTATGGCGAGGATACGAAACACTCCAAGGAGAGGAATCATCTCTCGGAAATTCTGTGAATTCAAACAGTCACCAGCTGTAAAGAACAATATAGTGTATAAAACAAATATAAATAAATAAGCCTAAAAACCAAGTGAGGGATGCTAAGGGACTGAATGTGTGCTCAGTGGGTCAGTCTCATATAGCTGTTCCCTTAAAACGTCATTCCAAACCATCAATATGGCATTTATTTAGAAAATGTGAGTGTGATCTGGTACTGTACACACACGTGCAAGTCACAAGCAAGTCTCAAGTTACAGTGGTGAGAATCAAGCAAAGTCACATGTTAAGTCATGAAATTCTGATGATCCTCCACAGTTTTTATATTAAAATCAGTTTTAAAAAAAACAGCTGTCATGAAAAGTTTAGTTTTACTGTCAACACAAACACTGTTGATTTTGAATCTTTGTGATAAAATGGAACCGATGAAGTGTTCTTTTTTTTTTTTAACCTTTATTTATTCAGGGTAGGTACACTGAGAGCAATGCTCTCTTTTTCAGGAACGCCCTGATCACATTCACACAGTTACACATTCACACCCGGAAGCCGCCCAGTACATCCACAGTCTTATCTGCCAGCCACTGAGCAGCTCCACGGTTGGGGTTAAGGGCCTTGCTCAAGGGCACCTCAGTGGTGGTAATGAGGGAGTGGCAAGTGCTCTCTAATCTTTCGGCCACCACTGCCCTTTATGTGTTGAGAAAATTCTCTTACTTCTCAAACTGAGTAAACTATTGATTAAAAACATTCTTGGATCTGCTGGAAAATTCATTGTCACAAAGGGCTGTTTCCTCAGGACAGAAACATTACCAACATGTGATGATCTTACAGAATATGATGCCCTGCTTAAGATAAAACTACCCAGCAGTATATATTATAGTTCAACTTTAAATATCCCAACAAAACAACAACAACAACAAATATTTGTGAGCACATTCTTCTGTAAACCAAATCTAGATAAAACATAACCCATGATTACTCACAAACTTTTATAATCAAGAAATGTAAGCACCATGTTTGTCTGTTGACATACTTTTCTTTTAGAAAATGAAAATATTTCACTCAATTTGAATGTGAAATTACTTTTAACTCATTTCAAATAATTAAAATTTAGTAACCATTAGAATAGCCGCTTCGTCCTCTGCAAAAAATAGAAATAGACGTGAATCCATGCAGTGTCTGACATCTTAAAGAATCTGGACCATGTACAAATAAATAAAATCTTAAGTGACATTATTAGATACTACAGCAGTGATGTGATTACTTTGAGGTATGCTTGAGATACTGTAGGTTAATTATGGAAACGCTGTGACTTTTTGTAGGAAATTTTATATTACAGTCTTGTCCTTATTGCTTTGCTTTTCAACTTTGAGTGATCACAGACTTTATTACCAATGATTATTAATCTAACATAGCGGTGTGCAGTGCCAGCCCTCTGCAGCAGCCTCTGAATGTGAACCGAATGAATCTGTCTGAGCTGAAGATCATGACTTTGAAAACACAGAATGACTTGTTTGAAGGAATTTAATTTTTGTATTATAAGAAGTTTTGTAAAATATAATTTCTATTAGACTGTTCAGTCAGACAGCGACAGATCAAAGGCAGTGAACACGGCATTTCATCCTCACAGCTGCAGCGAAGTTTAAGCTGTTGTGCAGTTTATATAATGTTCATAATAATGTTGATTAACATAAATAACATTCTTTTGCCTCAATAATTATTAATATCACAAAATAATAGAGTAAAGCAGTCAGGTTGAGAATCCTGATTTCTCCTTGTTTCATTTAGCTTGAAATATGACAAGTGTGTATTGACTGTAGCTGAAGTTTTACCTTTAAGTGTGCTTCTGTTCCTGGGATAGAAAATTTCTCATTTTCGGGAAAAATATTAAACCCTCAAGTGCGTAGCCCTCTACCTGCTAGTCTGCTGCCTCCCAGTGGGTTGCAAGGTTTGCACACAAGGTGCACAAGGAATTGCTCAATGAACTTTTTAAAACAAATCCTAAGTTCTGTCAATATCCAGAAAAATGCAAATATTTAATAAAAGAAAAGTAAGGGCCTTTTTTAGTAATCTGTCTTAAGTCTAAGTCAAGTCTTAAGTCATGAATGCCAAGTCAAAGTCAAGTCGAATCCTCTACCAACATAAGACAAGCAAGTCTCCTCAAATTTGCAACTTGAGTCTGACTCAAGTCAGGTCATGTGACTCAAGTCCCCCAACTCTGACACACACTATGCTGTCTGCAAAATAGTCAAAGTTGTAATCACTTGCAAAACAAGATCTGCTTCCAAATTATAGTTTGTTCTCAAAACCCTCACACATAAACAACAAAGTAAACATGTGAGACTGAAAAGTTCACAGGAACTGTTCCTATATATAAACTTACCACCACTGCATTCATAAAATAGCCTCCAATTAGGGCGTAAACACCCCCAGAAGCTCCCACCAGGGCGCTGAGAGGATCAAAGATGGAGCTGCACAAAGAACCTGAGGGGAAACACAAATTATCTGTTTTACTATCAGCAGCATTTCTAAGAGCCAGGACACAAACACAAACCGGAAAAAACAACTTCAAGATGAGTTCATGTTAGATATCTGAGTGAAGAGCATTCATAAACACTGATGAAATCGTGCTAGCTTTGGAGTTTGCATCCGATTTTTAATCTCCTCAAGTGCTGTCTTTCAGTTCTGAAGCTAGTGAAGATACTGGTATCATATGAAATGAGAAGACCTAAAACATCCATCGGTAGCAACCAAAGTCACGCTGTTTTGTTGGGAAGTGGGTAAATAATGCTATAAAATAAAAACTGGCATGAACATTTTCAAAGGGGTCCCTGGTTACCCAAGAATCTCCCTTTTACAGACATGCCAAGTTTATGCTAATCCCATACAGCTGGCTACAAAAACTATGCAGTTTTATTTTTTTCATGCAGTCTAAATGCATTTTCACCTGTTCTATTTCAATATTTCTGCAGACTGGGGTCCCTAAACAGTATTGGAATTGAATAAATTGGTTATGACCGGAGAGCTAAGACTTGTGTGAATTCAGTGAGTCAAGCTGTGGGAGGAGGGGTTGAGTGAAAGAAGTCAATGCTAGAGCCATCTGTGCCACATTTACTGTATCTGGGGACAAGAGGTGATGCTCACCTGCCAGGACGCCTGCCAGGTAAACCATTCCCACTTCAAACCCTTTGTGGACCAGTTCCAGCGGGATTCCCAGCAGCAGCTGCATCACCAGGTTGCCCACGATGTGCTCCACACTGGGGAGGCGGACATGGGAATAGAAATGTAACAATATGAAAAAAATCAATTTCATGATTGTAGTGACCAAAGTAATCATGGTTGTCATTATTAGCATGGTATTGTTAAAATGAACTGAAAAGTACTGATACACACACTGACATCATTTCACCAAGTTTAAGATTGAAATCCTTGATTTGAAAAGACATCATATCGTTTGAGATGTCAATGTTTTCAATGATGCAAAACAAACTGGCATCACAGCTGCACCTCTGTCTGAAAGATGTGCTAACTTTGGTTGATGGTAGACAGTATTTACTGCGAGTGTGATAATCGAACGCAGATTTAATGATAATGAAAATTTGAAACAGTAATACTAATCGTCTGGAATTTTTTCATGACACTGTTAATCGTTGATCTCTACATGGGAAATAAGCGGAATATACTTAACCATGGCAGTGAAATGTCATACAAATGCACACGCGGGTGGACAAAATAACAGAATAATAATAACAGAAAAACATGTAAGTAAATATATTGTGTTTATTCCATTTGATGTGGAATTTAAAAACAAAGTAGGGGTTATAAAGTGTAAGACTGGTATTTTCCCATGAAAAGACAACAACGCAACATTTCCCCACCCTTTCTGTGGGACTTGGCCCAAAGCCCATTGTCCCACTGAAGACATAAATCTGTAAAAACATGTCCCAAATATAGAATTTTATTTATAAAACACAGTACTCAATGGGACTCAAACAGGAGTAAATTGTGTTTTTGTTTAAGACTATTTTCAGCTAACACATTTGATCCTCTGGTGAGGATTTCTGGCAGCAGGACAGTGTATATGAGATCAACCCGAGATAAACTACAGCGCCTGTGTTCACTGTGATAAAAGAACATGTCACCCTGTGCAACAATGTGGCTTATTTATGTGTTTTTAATAGTTTCTGGACAACAATGAGCCACAATACAGGTGAAGAAGCTATTCCCAGCTACACAGGATGATAGATTCATTGTAGGTTTTGGTCTTTTCATGGTATTAGAACGCAACCAGTCTTGTGCAAATATCCTGTGAAGAGGCTTCTGGTTAGCGTTGGCGGATGACTTTGCTAATCTACAGCAGTTTTCCTGTGCTTCCTCTGTGTAGTCATGATTTTGGGGTTTTCCTGTGTTCCTGTGGCTTATGTACACATGCTCATGAGACTGTGTGTTTGCCACATCACATGACTTTCCAGTGTTTTGACAGATGTGCCAGCAATTCAGGAAATGACTGCCTGTGGCTTCATGTACTATATAAAATAATGACCATGGCAGATTTCTTTTAAAGCTGATAGTATTCAGCTTCCTATGAGTCGCCTTTGTAACTGTAATATGGTGAATCAGTTTTTTTTTTTTAAAAACACAAACACACGCACACACACACACACACACACACACACACACAGACATAAAGAAAAGCAGCAAAGGGGGAGGTTTGAACATCATGACGACATGCTGTACACACACAGGATCACTGTAATAAGTAAAGAGGTGCAGCAGTTACAACCTGTAGTCTCAAAAATGACCACAGGATTGAATCAGAAAACCCTACAAAGATTAAGAGCTTCACCAAACTGATATTTACTGTAGGGTCATGATACTGTGCTGTTAAGTGTCTGTGGGGGTTTATCCGCTGACTCAGGCTTTCATTGTGTGATTACAGGGATAGTTCAGATTATTTTAAGTGGGGTTGTATGAGGTACTTATCCATAGTCAGTGTATTACCTACAGTAGATGGCGATTGGCACGCCTCCGTTAGTTGGTTCACTGTCTGTCTGCTAACTTCATCTTGTGTGTGTGTGGAGCAGCTGCACCGACAGGGGGAGGCTGCAGCGTGATAATAAGTTACACCAAAATGTTAAAAGCACCGATAACGTTGGAGCTTTGCAAAGTAAGCTAAGCAGTTATAGTACAGCTTTGGCTTTGGTTTGTTTGTAACGATACCCTGCAGTGAACACAACAACGAGGAGGGAGAGTTGATAAAATCACACGGTTCGGTTTTAAAAAGTCAGAAAAACAATAATCTGCGAATCATGTCAGACGACAGTATCGGTGGTACTTTATACAACTGAGAAACGATTTTGTATTTTTTTCTATTATTCCAGTTTTGCACATTAAATGTTCTTAAAATACCTCTGATGTATGTCAGATTTGTCCTTGGAATCCAGTTCAGAGTACAGTAATAGCTGCTATGCAGTTGCCACCCCAGAGCTTTACCACTTCAGAAGCATTTATATTGAAATTTTAATAAAAAACAGATATAAAGTGATATATACGGTTACCATCAGTGCTCCAAAGTATAGAATTTTAGAATGTTTTGCTGCTGATCCTGTCCACAGCAGCACATTGCTTAGCTTTCTACACCGGTACTGCTGCTGCAACCTGGTACCTTGGCGACTACTGTACTGACCATGAATAAGTACCTCGTACAGCCCCACTTCAGAAAATCTGACCTATCCCTGTAAGGCATCTAAATGTCCTGCCGATGCTTACCCCGCGTGAACAAACATGTAGGAGATAAAGCGCCATGCTTCCTCCCTGTTCTCAGGCTTGTATGTGAGGGGGCTCTTCCAGATGCCTTCATCCAGGGTCACCCACTGCTTCTGAGGTTTCCACACAGCGTAGTAGATAAACACTGCCAGCTGAGGAAGAACAGAGGATGGACACAAAAGTTAGTCTTTATTGTAAGACATTAAAAAACATCAAATAATTTTATTTTCACAAAAAAACTGTAGAAACTGCCTGCCTAGGTTAGGTTAGCAGCACAGGGATGGAGTCTAAGCTAAAACCTCAAACAGCTGAGAAAATAAAGCTGGGAAGAATGAATCAGAAGTACGGATGTTGAACTAAGTTTAACCGAGCCCACTACATCCTCCAGCGTGATCACACATTGCAGCTCAGACGTCTAAATGCCCACGTCTGTAAGCAAGAAGAAAGAACACAGTAGCTCAGTCAGTCTTCTCTGGATAAACAAAGTGACTCCTCCTGCAAATAACAAAGTATTCACAGACATTCAAATGCAGTGACACTGGATATCTGTGAGCTACAAAGAGTGAGCTGTTCATGCCCATGGCCGAATAGTCAGTGTGCAAAACGATCAGCGATAAGAGAGTAAAGCAGCAGCCTTCAACCAGAAACATGGGACCAACTGGCAAACTGACTTAAACAGCAATTTTGTACAGATTTCAAAATAATTTTCAATGTTTTAAGCATATGGAATAACCTAAATCTATCTAAAAAAATTATAAACCATGGGTGACACATTACTGTCTGACATTTCTAAGCACAATATAAACATTAAGAGGACAACTCCATCTGCATTTTTCAAGAGGAAACTTGGTTTATATGTGGCAGCGTCATCATGCAGAAACCTACAACATTTAACGTGTGAAAACGTTTTTAGAAGGGCTTGGGAAAACAGCATTCTGATGCCAAAATATGCGTACATCGACCAAAATTTGATTGTTTGGATTTGAATACATAGCAAACATTACTGAGACGCTACAGAATGATATGAAAACCTCCAAAAAAAAAGAAAGGAAAGAAAAGAAAAGAAAAGAAAAGAAAAGGGAAAAACAAAAACAATGGTTCCACCCTTTAAAAATATTTACTAACAAACTGTAATGTAGTTGTAAGCAGCTATAAAGTTTATTAATGATCAGGGTTTGTTCATTATTACGACTCAAATGAGCAGTTCTTTTTGCTGACAAATACATATATAAGCATTTATATTCAGGGGTGGGACCAAGTCCTCGTTTTGCAAGTCACAAGCGAGTCTTTAGTCCCAAGTCCTACACTTTGAATTCATTTTTTGTTGACCACTTTCAGTTGTTGTACACAGCTGAAATTATCTTTGGTATATTTTTTTCCAACTGGAGCTCAGTAGTGTAACCTTAGTTCTTAATGGTTCTCTCCTGCAAATAGATTGGATGCTGTCAGATTGGTGTTGTTTACTTGCTTGAAATGAATGATACTACCATTAACGTTTGTTCTCAACGTCATTAAAGGGACAGTTCACCATAAAATTTAAAAATACATATTTTTCCTCTGGCCTGTAGTGCGATTCATGCTTTTGTCCTGTTTTGGTGCGTGTTATCTGGTTTTGGAGATATTGGCTGTAGAGACTCCTGCCTTATCTAAAATATAATGGAACTAAATGGCAGAAGTGTTGCTCCAAGTACCAGTCCCAGAAATCATTACCTGGTTGCTCAAAATAGTCCACAGAGCTTGTTGTGAGCAGATTCATGTAGGAACTATTTTCTTTCTGCAGTAGAATCTAATCTTAATTTGCTGCCTATGATGCCAGATAAGGAGACTTAAAGAAAAGTGTTGCCAAAATATGATAATGTAATGAAAACATTTACCTACAAAAGGGTTCATGACAAATGTGTAACTGGACAATAATATCCAACACAAAAAAGGTCCATTATATCAAAAAGCCTGACATCTTACCACTTCTGGACAAAACCAAACTTCTTACAGTTTGTTTAACATGCAGGCAATTTTAAACGCATTCCTGTTGGCACTGGCTTGAAGTCATAACAAAGGACATAATAAATAACTCCTAATACCTCCCATTAAGCCATAGTTTTAGAGAAAAATGAGGCCACAACATCCCCCCTCTTGCTATTTCAATAAACCGCCCACTGAACCTCCACACACTCACATTCCACCACATGTGTTTATTTACCTGAATCTAAATGTCAAAAGACACGGTGGCTTTCTGTGTACACATCCAGGAGAAGCATTTATGAATATCACCAGTAAGGATCAACTGTACCAGCTGCTCGAATGTAAAGCTACAACTCATAAAAACTACTATTTTCATTGACACCATGCCTGCTGCCTTCTGGAGAGGACGATGAATCAGGACATTCAGAGGAGGCGGCGCGGATGCCAAAAAAGACAGAAAGAAAGAAACCAACGCTGTTCATGTCATGATTTAAAGTTGTCCCACCCTGTCCTAAATGACGTCACCTCAACATCTGCTCCAATAAATATAATTACAGCAAATCTATACAGTAATTAACACCACAGCAGCATATAAACCAGATGTAGGCTGCATGTATAATTAGATCCCAGAATCCATACTGATCGTCCCAGTGGTCATACAATATGTGTGCCGTGTAGCTACCTCTGCAATACTGATGAGGATGATGAAGATGGGCGGTGGGCAGCAGTTGGCCCGCTCCAGATACTTGCTGCGGGCGTCTTCTGGAAGCATCCATTTGGAGACGGACTGCTGGAACTTGTCACAACATCCCATCTTTCTATTCCCATCAGGCTGGTCTGCTGCCCCCCTGAACCGTCTCCCATCCCGGTCCACAGGAAACGGTTCCTGCTGCTCGAGGTCGATGTCCCCCATCACTGCTCCAGTCCTACACAGCAGATTATTATTCTGACTTAAGAGTGGCGATACATACCTTGAGATGATACATTTGTCTCCCAACAGAGGTTTTCTGTGGTAGCTATCACTTTAATACCTTTGGGCGTATTTGGTCAGTGTGGGCAATGTTGCATATTATGGCAATACTACATTTTTCTATCATTTTTGCATTTTATTTTTTGGGGGATTTTATTTGCTGGAGTAGCCAGAGAGACATTCCTCATTGGCTACATCGTACAGAGTGTACAAGTGTTTCTTCCCATTTATATCAACGGTTTCAACAAAAACTGCATTTATTTTTATTTATTATACCCTTCATGAAAGTAGGATTTATTTCAGAGCTGTTCTATAAACTGCTGTAGTTTTAAGCATGTGCACAAAACAAACTGGCAACTATTGTGATATAAAAACACATACACTGTGAGGATTTTTTAAATCTATATTGCCCACCACTATTCCAACACATCATTTACTTCTCTTAAGATTTAAGGCACACTTTTCATGTGGTTATCCAGTCAGTGTTGATCATAAATGTAGTCAATCGAAGCAATAAATTCCTCAGTGGATGCTATATTGACCAAGAAAGCTGAGTTCTCCTGCTTGCAGAGCTGTGCAGCAGTGCCTACATGTACCAGGATGCATTGCACATGAGCTTCTGATACCTACACCCATGCTGTCATGTATCATCACCCTAGCCTATAGCTACTACTTTGTTGTCCAAAACTTAGCATTAGTTGATAAAATAAAAAAAAACCTCAATCTAGCACGCCTCCTGGCTACCCAGAGGCAGAGACTAGAAATCCAAGCTGACATAGTCTGTAGTTCTTCCTGAACACCAATTACATCACTGTGACATCACTGGATGCAGGTAGAACAACATATTTTGCAGCAACAGAACTAAATATGTCAATCTAGCAGCACTAAGGGATCCACTGCTTCAACTGACTACATTTACAATCCACACTAACTGATAATCCACATGAAAACTGCAATAATTAATTCCCATATTCCGTTGTCTGACCAAAAATCCAAGATAT
>JAJHUR010000704.1:8546-60434 GCA_027495735.1 Lutjanus campechanus
AACAGACAGCACTTAGATGTCACACATTTACATTTCAGTATGTCGTTTCATGACATTTCACATCAGCATATGTTTTTCATATCTGCTTTTGGGGAACTGTTCTAATGATCAACTAATGCTTTTTTCCAACACATAAGATTAGTTTAGATTAGATTTTATTTTGATCATTAAACACAAATAAAAGAATAGAGAAATAAAGAAAAGAAAACAGCAAACTCACAATGAACAATATAAATAAATAATGGAGTAGGAGGAAGCGAATACTTGTTGAGCCCTACCCTCCTTTTTAAAAAATATTTCATCAATACATTTCAAAGTCATGAATATTCCAGCTTTCCTCCCTAATGTTCATTACACAACTCCACCAAATCAATCAGATCAAACAAAAAGAAAACATTCAAAACACATCAAGAACAAATATTCAGAATAAAACAACCAGAATACATTATTAAGACATCATTTGAATATAACATTGTTAAAATACAAATATTTTTAGAGTTTATAATGCTGCATGCATACTACACAAATAATGTGACCAGTTCCCTGTGACATTTCTTTCTGACAGCCTCACTTGAAGACATCATTTGTCCCTGCAGTTGACAGGTTGACACCCTCCGTCTAAATTCACCAGAGGCATAATGAGACATCTCTATCTGACTGTGTTTCCCAAGGTAAACCCCTGAGCTTCTAACGAAGTGGACAAGTACTGACCTGACCTTTGACTTGACCTTTCTTTCACAGAGAACAGAAATGAACACCACTGTTGGGGAAAACGCACCTCTAAAAAATTTTAGCCTTCCATTTAAATCAGATCCTTCCTCTTTGCCAGACAGTAAAGGTCAAGCCAGTAAAGCTGCGGTGCTGAATCACCCTCTGCTGGAAAATTTTCAGGTTTTCATGTGAAAAAAGGGAGAAAATAAAAAATCATTTGTCATCATTTTCCCCGTCGGACAGATTTGGCTCTGTGGCCAATGTGGGCAAAAGTTCAAACGTGGTGTTCAGCGGGCTGGGAGTGACGTTCTCACCAAGCAGGGACAACTCAGAGTGTTTGAGGTGGTCTCTCAGCTGGAATTCTGAATCCAGGAGTGAAATGGCCTGTCAGTGTGATGTATGATGTAGAGGGGACAGAGGGCTGGCATCCTTGACTTGAGAATGTCTACCATGCCCCTTCAGTCCACGCAGACAGGCAGGAAGCGCGCACGAATCCTCTTACTGACTCACACTTATGTATGATATATTTGCATGAAGAATGTGTAATTAAAAGGCAAATAATAATGCTAGAAATTAAGTTAAGAAGCTGAATTAAAAGGATAGTTCAGGTTATATTTGAAGTGGGGTTGTAAGAGGTACTTATCCACTGTCAGTGTACAACCTACAGAAGATGCAGCACGTGTCTGCACGCCCTCAGTTTAGAGAAGTAAACAGGACCGAGCACAGAGGCTAAAACAAAGGACAGCTGTGGACAAGTTCATCAGCAAAACATATTTCAGCCACTTAAAGGGGAAATCTGTAACATATTGACTGTAATAAATCATAAAATGGCCATGATATGTCGACAGAAATTAAGGAAAAGTTACTTACTTCTCTGACAACAATGCTGTAGCTACCACATCCTATCGTTTCATGACATTTCACATCAGCATATGTTTTTCATATCTGCTTTTGGGGAACTGTTCTAATGATCAACTAATGCTTTTTTCCAACACATAAGATTAGTTTAGATTAGATTTTATTTTGATCATTAAACACAAATAAAAGAATAGAGAAATAAAGAAAAGAAAACAGCAAACTCACAATGAACAATATAAATAAATAATGGAGTAGGAGGAAGCAAATACTTGTTGAGCCCTACCCTCCTTTTTAAAAAATATTTCATCAATACATTTCAAAGTCATGAATATTCCAGCTTTCCTCCCTAATGTTCATTACACAACTCCACCAAATCAATCAGATCAAACAAAAAGAAAACATTCAAAACACATCAAGAACAAATATTCAGAATAAAACAACCAGAATACATTATTAAGACATCATTTGAATATAACATTGTTAAAATACAAATATTTCACATCCTTTGAAATTTCTATTTCAGCCCGTAACTTGTGTTATTGTTTGCTTGTTTCATGTAAATTAGAGTTAAAATTAATCCAGAATGTTCTTGAATGAGTAAGTGTCAAAAATCATCAACAATCCTTTAGAAGGAGTAGATGTTTACAACGAAATTGAGCAAATTGTTAACGGAGTCTGCCACACAGTCACTGAACTCCAACTCCAGAGTGTGTTTTTGCTTTCAAGATAACAGGATTAGCTTTACACTGACAGACAAGTGACAGTTATAAACAGCTGATCAACTCACAGCGTAGGGCTTGTTGTTTTTTGTTATTGTCAAATTATAATGTTGTGCTAGTGCAGCATTCCTGCAGCCTGCTTGAGCTTCCTTGAGTATGAGGAGAAGGGAGCGGGTGGAAACAACTCACTGCTAACATAGACATTGAACAGGATTTTATTTAATATACTGTCTATGGCTCCAACTCACTATTTGGACTGCAGTACTCATTTTTGGAGGTGCAATTGTTACATATTACTCGTTTGAAAAAGGCCCATCTAAAATTTACATCAGTTTAAATGTATTAATGTGTTAATTTTTTTTACAGCTTTACTTTGCTTGTCTGCCATCAGACAACCTTTTCTTACCAGAGATTGCCGTTATATAAGCCTAATATCACTCTCTCTTGCTCAACTAAGAACAACCAAGCAAGAAAGAGCAATATTTGGCACATGTAATGGAAGTTTTCCATTGGAAAAGGCTGTCTGACAGCGAGGTAATATTGTGAAAATATCCTAGATATAGCGTACACTTAAACTGATGTTGAATTTTTTTTAGGTGACTAAAATGCATTTTGCTGCCAACCCTGCCCACAGCAGGACATTGCTTAACGTCCGTGCTAGTGCTCGTCTCTGCTTCTCCAAACTGAGGACGTGCAGACTGCTGTGTGGTCACACACTATTGATAAGTACGTCATACAACCCCATGTCAAATTATCCAAAACAATTCCTTTAATCAGCGCTGACTGTAATTTATTGAAAACATGACTCACCCAGTCATGTCTGACCTAAAACATAAAAACCATGTGGCATATGACTTAATCGGAGATAAAATGTTGAAGATTACTGATTTCACATTTGATATTGTACTGCTGTAGTTCCTCTGTCTATAAATATTCTTGTGATCACTTCTCCAGAGACCAGACACAAAAGACAAGGAAATGCTGTGCTGAATCAAAATGTGCTTGCTCATAAGGTCAAGCTCACATCATCTTTGCCATAATTGAGAATGAAACCACATCACCCTCCACCTCACCACCTCTCTCACTCTCATTACAACCCCCCCTCCACTCCACACCATCTCGCCCAACCCCACCCCCAAAACTCTCCCACACCCCCTTGCCCCCGCCCCTCGCCTTGCCACTGCCTCTCTGCATTGATGCTAATAATTACCACTGAATGGATCTGCAGATTCCCATGGATGTCAGTGGAGCCTTTGGCCTGTTCTGCCGCTCCCCTCCTCCTCCTCCCTCCTCATCCTCTCCTGCTTCCCGAGTCTCCCCTTCCTTTCTCAATGGGGATTAAGAGAGAGGGAGAGAGGCGAGGGATGGAGAGGGTGAGAGAGGGTGCTTTGCCAGACTGAGGGATGGTTTCCCATGCAACTGCCTCATCGGTGTCACCTTGCCAATCAAGGCTGTCACCGTGAATGAACCAGAAACACTGCTGCAAGTTTTATGATTTTTGGGAAGCACATGAGCTTAACGTCACTATCAATTTGCTGTTTATGTATTGATGAAATTCTTACTTTGGCAAATGTGGTCATAATAAACTCAAGATAAATCCCAGAGGTGCAACATAACTAAGTACAAATACTTTGTTTCTGTACTTAAGTCAAGTTGTTAAGTTATTGTTAATACATTTGACGGGAATTATTGATTATTGTGATTGCATCATTGCATGTCGCCTTCCATTTCACTGATTTCACTTTAAATGGGTGAGACACTAACACAGAAAAGACGATTCCTTAGTGGATCCATTGGTGCATATCAGGCACAACGGACACAATGTGATGAAAACCATGAAAAAGATGTAACAAGAAAATGACATGAGATGAAAAAGGTCATAAAAGACATAACAAGCAAAATGAAAACAATGTACCAAGACGAAGAGGATGTAACAAGACGTAACAAGACGTAACAAGACCAAAAAAACGTAACAAGATGAAAATGATATAACATGGCATAACATGTAACATGACGTAGCACAATCTAACAAGACGTTGCAAGATGAATACAACAAATCAAGATAAAAATGATGTAACAAGACACAACAAAACGACAAAAACATAACGCGGCATAACAGGCCAAAAACAACATAACAAGACAGAGGAAGACAAGACACGACGAGCTGAAACAAACGTAACAACACAACAGACAAAGGGGGGTCATGATCGCAAAGAAAAGGTGAGTTTCACTTAGCTTTGCACAGAAACAGCCTCTAGAGGAGGAAGACTTTTTACTTACTTTTTCACGCTTCTGTGAGTAAAGAACTTGAAACAGTACCTCTACTTCTTTTGCACATGTATCTGTTTTTGTGGATTTTTGGGAAATACATAACCTTAATGTCACGATCAATCTGCTGTTTATGTATCGATTAAGTTCTTACTTGAGCAAATGTCGTCATAATAAACTCAAGGTAAATCCCATGACACATAAGAAAGTGAAAACCTGTTGGAAAATAGGTTACCTCTATAAAGAACAATTGTGGAAAATATAGAGAAAAGGGAAAGTAGTGGATTCCCACCGTTTCTCCTGTGCAAGCAGAGCTGAGTGGATCGACGTCATGGTCACTGGGAGCCCACGCACCCTCAGCATGCCAGAGGTAACCGATACCCAGTCAGTGCTCATCCAAGCTCAAAAACCCACTAAAGCTATGCTTTCTTCCAAGGAAGTCCAAGGAGGGGCCAAGCCGGCACACCACAGTTAATCACATCACACCACAAGGAACAGCAAGAAAGGGAGAGCAGGGAAAGTGTAGAGAGGTGCACTTTAAAGTGGGTTAGAGACTTGGCCTGATGGACAAGATAAAGACAGAAAGCTATATGGGAAGAACAGAAAGAAAAAGTTATCTTACTTTTTCCATTAAAACCAGCATGTAGCGCTATCCTGCGTCATACATGACTCTTTAAAGCAATATGTAACGTTCAACATGAAATGTGGACCTTTTCCAAGACCAAGTAGTAATTGTGTCATTTTTTTCTTCTGATGCAGCTCCAATTCGAGGAAATGGTTTGGAGTGTGCTTAAAGACGTCTATGCTGCAGGAGTGTTTGGAACCAACAAGGTTTGGCTCCGGGCTGCATGTCAACCTCACTTCAAATTATCCTCATTAACGACAATTCCAAGGGGAAACGGCCATTTGTATGTGTGTGATACTCTGGTGTACACGGCCTGTAATAGTCCTGGATGCACACCAGCATGAAAAGTGGCATTTATTAGTCAGGGTCACAGGTTGTACCGAGCTGGGCTAGGCAGCCAATAGCAGCTCTTTTGGCTCTGATACTGTGGGAGAACCCTGGATTTGTTTCTTGACGTCAGAGACCGATGAATGGAGGAACACCCCAATTACTGGCTTTTTTCAAATTGTGGGTACATAAGAGGGAAAAAGGAGTTTATCTGCAAAGATGTGCCATGCATCTCTCACTCAGTCAAAATTTAATTTTAATTTAAGAGATTAGATATTCAAATATAAAAGTGGCATGGATAAAGATAAAATAAAACTCAGTTTTATTAGTAAGTATGTGCTAATATACATGCTTCATTAATTAAATTAAAGCTTACCTTGTTTGTGCTACTTTTTCAAAGTACACAGCTTTAAATAAACCTTTGTTGCACTTTTTGTAAGCAATAGATTTCCAATTAAATTAATTTAAGTACACTTTTAATAAAGTATACTAATAGTGTATTATGAAGGACTTGAAAATAATTATACTTTTCAAAAGTAAATTAACTTTGCAATTTAGTATACTTTTTACTGTACACTAATGTACTGGACAGTTTATAATAACTTACAACTTATAAACTTATATTGAAGTGCAGTTTTTGTAAGCATACTTAGACTTCTAATGAAGTGAAATAATGCTTTAATGAAGCACATTAATAGTGTAATATGAAGAACATACTTTTTAAAAGTAAACTAACTAACTAACAAGTATTTGCTATTTGGTATACTTTTTAAAAGTGCACTAATGTACAATTTATAATACACTAAGTATTGCAGAATTGGTATGTATTTATTTTTAGTCAAACTTAATGACATCTATGTTTAAGTACACTTTAAATATACTTTAGATTAAGCAGAAAAGTACAAGTATACATGTAATAACCTTTGTCCTGTTAAATTATTTTTGTAATACACTGAAGTATTTTTTTTTTTACCTGGGAATTAAGGGCAGATTGAGCAGGCGTGAATCCTCTGCACTACAACAATGTCTTCATTAATTAGAGAAAATTAATCATGTCTTGTGGGCTGTGCATGAGCCCACATCCCTCTTCAAATGCCCCCCTCCTCCACCCCACAAATACACACACTCCCTCCTTGAACCTCATGAGAGAGAAAGTGAGACACAATGAAACTTGCACCAAAACTTGGCAGTGCTTCAAGTGAGAGCTCAGTGGCCGACACAAAGCTCATGCTTGACATTAAAAGTTTGTGGCTTGACACTTGCTGGAATACTTTTCTTTATTGCAGAACGTTACATCAACACTCCCTATAGGGGAGAGGAGGAATGAAGTGGGAAGCCGCCATTATATCCAAGACAGCGTTCCTCATCCCTCCCCTTCTTCTCGTCTCCTTCTATCATTTCCCAAGACTGTTTACCACAAACACAAGAGCAACGCTGCCCGAGCTCATTATGGACAGCCAAGCTGCAATATACTGCCAAGTCCTGCCCCACAGCCAGGGCCTAGCTCCGTTGTCCTGGCAACCCAGCATCCAAGACCATGGAGGGGAGGGTTGGTTGTGTGCTGGTGCTGGTTGTGATGTGTTGAGGGGGGTTGCATGATGTCATCCTATGGCATGGAGGGGGCCAATCAAACCCTGAGAAAATTATGTCACCTTTTGTTGAGCCGGTCCATTCAGGGCTATAGAAGTGCAGTGAATTGGGAGCTGCAGAGAGGTCATTTTTCCCCTGAGCTGTGTATGTGTGTGAGAAAAAGCGGGGGAGAAAAAAAAAGGTGGTTGGGGGGGGGGGGCAGGCAAGCAGGGAAGTCCATTGTGAACATGCTAATGTTGTTGACCATAAGCAGGGCCATAAAGATGTCATGAAGCTCAACTTCCAAAACATCAGCGTTGGGGCCTTCACACTCCCTTTTCTTTTCCAGATGGCGATGACCTCGTCCCGCACAAATTTGATTCTTAATATGATCCCTATGATGCTTTGAACAACTTGTCAGAACATCGTCAAGCACCCGAATAAAAGCCTGAGCACACTGCAATGGAGCCTAACCCGGTCCGCTTTGTTTCATCGCAGAGAGAAAGACAACAATAAGCAACTCCTTGAGGAATAATTACCCCCGTAGCAACTCTGCAACCCCGCACTCCTGCACCCATGATCCATCCCCAGCCCCCCATCCTAAGCTAGTCCATATTGAATCACAGCTGAAATTGACAGCAAAGTCACTGCTGAATTGTTGAACTCACTTGAAGTGGAAACAGACAAATTCTTGCTTTAATTTATCATTATGAAGTAAAAGTTGATTGCACAGTATTATGGCTATAGAATAATGATGTCCTCCATGTTTAGAGTGAGTCCTTAAAAGCCTCACTTTCACTGTGTAAATTATGTCTGCCACCGGTTCTTCCTGGAAAAATGTTGTCTCCATTATACACCAAAACAAATTCACACTCTTCCTCCTAACATTTTCTTCTAACATTACTTCCCGCAAGTCACGCCAACCCCAACTGCAGTTACTTGTTACTTTCTTGTGCTAAGCAAGAGGCTATTGTAGGGCTGTAATGGCATGTTTTTCTGTGACAAAGCAACATATTCCCACAGGAGGGCAGTTGACCAAAAATGCCCTAATAATTACACTCTACTGGATTTTTTAAACATATTGTTATAGCATAGGTCCTTTAAAGAATAGGGCAGTGCATACGTGTGTGGTGTACAACTGAGGGAGAGTGAGCAGCAGGTGAGTGACGGTGCTGCTCTACGAGCAGAAACTTGGCAGTGAGTTGTCAGTCTGGCAGTAAATGTACAGCACAGTTTACAGTGTGCCAAATGCTGCAGCTTCTCAACACCAAGAAAAGTTGCCTCTGTTGTTTTCCAGCTGCTTGAAAAGTGACAGGGTTAGCTCTGAAGTAACTGAGCAGGAAAGGCTAATGTTAAGCTAATGCTAACACTAACGTTGTACATTTACAATGCTGCTGTGGTGCAATCGCATCCCATTCAAAAGTTTTGTAGTCCAGCCTTGAACTGCACTGTCTTTTTTGGAGACATGGTAAAATAAGTCCTTAATGTTAAATCCTACACAGAATGTTTTTTGTAGTTATTGCTCAATATTTCCGCCTTGAAATTGATGTTATATTGATAAGTCCGCAGCAAAATTCACATGACCGCGGTATTGTGGTAATGTGGTTATTGTCACACTGACCTAGCCCAGACATTCTCAACCAGTGGACTGTGGCCCTTTGATGGGCCTCAGAGTATCATCTAGTGGTACTGTTAGACTATATATTTTTTTATTTATAATGCTTGTAATGTGCTCATGAATTCAAATAAATAAAAAATAAAATTAAAACGCATCATTTCAATGATCATCTACATTTTAACCACAGCACATCAACAGATAAACACCAGCATGTTTTGCCACTCTTAGGGACATTCCCTTGGATTTTGAAACCAAGAAGTCATGTGGGAGACAACCCTGTTTCTCTTTTCTTCTTCACCTTTCACCTTCTTTGGGAAGGTAGTCCCCTGAACTTTTCTTTCCCAACTATTAATAACAATACAATTAGTATAGGCTTTAATTTGAGAACCCTGACCCAGACTTTGACATTAAGCACTTCTCAGTCATCATACAAAAAAGGTTTATAGAAACTTAACTCAGACACAGCACACAGTTTCCATGATGTCATCTTTTTCAAGAAAACCTGTGAGGAAGGCCTTGTGATAAAAGTAAATGCTGTTTTTACGTATCACTTCAAAATTGACCAATTATGCTGACTGGTATTAGTGAAGTAAAACCCAGTGATTTCCAACCTTCGTTTAATCAGCATTTAAATGTCAAACTTTTCCATTTTCACTTTAAACTTCACTTTTACTCTACTTCTCATAGCCTGAGCAGTAAAAAAAGGAAAGAGTGATACAGCTCCTAGTAGCAGATTGGCACATACTGGCCCAACTATAACGAAGCCAGCATGAGTAACAGTAACAGCAGCCATACATATGAAGACACATAACAAACATCATTAAAGTATCTTATCAATCCCACAGATCTGCAGCTCCAATGACAAAATAAACAGGCAGCTTGGGTACACTTTCTTTTTTTTTTAAAAAAATTCTGCTAATACAGTTTCACAGACACAACAAACGTTCCGGGCCTATAAATCACCAGGAAGATCAGCACCTTGACAGGATTATTAAACCAATTACCACAAGCTGTCAATGTGTCAAAATGAAATGCAGTGTCAATAACAGAACTTTTGGTTTCCAGTCATCATCAGCAACTTGATTACAATGGCTTCTTTGTGATCACAATTACGAGATGTAAAATGATATCATGGAATTTCTAGTGAATGAGTAACCGTAACCTTCTGAGGAATCTTAATTGTGATGATTAATTACATTTGTTGAGTTTCATACCCAGGTTGTAAAATACCAAGGATTTTGGGTTGGGTGGCTCATCCCAAGCGGGGCTGCTGCTGGAACATTTGGGCGCCCAAAGCACAATTACATTGTGGTTTCCCCGTTTCTCCTTTAAGCCAAATCTAGATAAAGCATCCATTAACTTGAAATGCATTTAAACCTATAAAATTCAGCAATTATGTGGCAGAAATGGGCTTCCATAGATAAAAATGCTGTTTGTTTCTCACTGTTAAGAGACTCCAGTCTGCAGTGTAGTTCATACACTTCACTGATACACCACAGAACCGTAGAGGAACATTAGGTTTTATGATCAAAAATTTTTTTTTTATCACGTTGACACTTCTGCTCATGAACGTTCTCTGTGTTTCTGTTGGTTTGCATAACACCCGTGCCCATGATTAGGTTGTTTTGGTGGCCTGCGTACAGCGTGTGAGGCGCCTATATGTAGCAATCAAGCCTCTGTATTTGACAACCTAGGAATGAGACTTAACAAGCTATCTTTCTAATGTAATTTGACACTCTCTTCAACAGATAAACTTTGTATGTGCACTGGTGTAAGCCCTGCCTTCTGTAAAAATAGAACTAAAAAACGAAAATAACACACCATGTTTTCCATTTACAGTTCCAGCGCCTGTTGATACTGTATCCAGAATAACACAGTAGATGTCACAACTGCAGTGTGTGAGCAACAGCACGAATAAACACAGAATATCAAAAGCAGATGTATGTTACGGGAAAATATTAATCCAAGTTCAATTTAGAAAAAGTCAAACAATGTGTAGATCCATTGTGGTAACTCCGGTAAGTGTACATTCATTGAGCTGACTTTCCTATCGAGCAGCTCTCCAGACAGGGTTGACTGATCTGTTCCATAATGTCTGAGCAGCAGAATACACTCCACTGTCCCGCTGAGTTTGTGTCACTGCTTCTCCAAGTCTCCAAGCTGCTGGCGCTGGATCCTGAGAGTGAGATTGTCAGTGATGGAGCTCATGCTGTTCGCAGCCATGCCAGGAGCAAACATCTGCTGCAGGGGATGCTGGTCCACAGTCCAAACCAGGATTTAGTATGATCCTAGAAACATAATACAGAAAATAATGATTGACTGAAGCCAAAAACCACTTGATGCTTGAACACTGACACATGTTTCTCATAGCCATACTAAAGAAAATTAGAGCCATTTAATCTTTTCTGGCAACATTTTTTATGTTAAAAGTAACTGTTCAGACACCTAAAAAATGACCAGAGATGGGAAGTAACTAAATACAAATACTTTGTTACTGTACTTGAGTAGATTTTTACGCAATCTGTACTTGAGTATTTCTTTTTCTGAGAACTTCTTACTTTCACTCCCTCCATTTTGAAACAAATACCGGGATTTACTTCTTACATTTTCAAACACACTTGTGGCTTTAGTGTTAATGCATTTCAGGGGAATTATTGATTATTTTTTTAATTTGCATATTATGCATGACAGACGCAACAGGATGAAAACAACAAAAAAGACCTAACAAGAAGAAAACGATACAAGGTAACATACATATCACGTTAACAAAAAGCAGCATAACAAGTCGAAAAGATGTAACAAGATGAAAACAACATGGAAGCTGTAACAAAACATAACAAGACAAAAGTGATGCAACAAGATGAGGACGACGCAACAAAACGAGAACAACTTAAAGATGTAACAAGATGCAAACGGTGTAACAAAACAAAAACAACGTGAAAGACATGAGACAAAAATGACATAACAAGATGTGAAAGCAAAAAGGGCATAGACAACATAACAAGATGAAACACGGGGAGACCACAGAGAAAAGGTGAGGTTCAGTTAGCTTTTTGCACAGAAACAGCCAGTAGAAATGTCTTTCAGAAGGCTACTTTTTACTTTAACACACCGTGTACATTTCAGAACCTGTACTTTTTCACTTTTACTTGAGTAAAGAGGTTGAATTAGTACTTCTACCTTTACCAGAGCCTTTTTTGATGTGTGTATGTGCTTTTACCAGCTCTGAAATGACTAACAAACTTGTGCTTGCCTAATTCCTTTGACAGATTTGGCTGCTTTCGGAAACTTTCCGCACATAATAGAGCTTAAAGATTTAAACTGAAAGTTCCAGATGAACCACCCAGAACCTCATCCACAGCTGAAATTATCACATTATGAGTGGTGGCAAAAATCAAGCATGTGTGTTTTACTTCCAGCAGTGTGGATACAAATCACCAGGCCTTCTCACGGTGCAGCTGGAATGAACTATTTTTCAGTCCAGCACCAGAATTAAGATTTCATCCTAGTATTACTTCAGGCCAAAAAAGTCCTGATTAGAAAGATGTGCCTTATTTCAATGATTTAAGAAATTAAATATCACTTTTATCTTGAATGTAAGTGTGCGAATAGTTAAGAATGATGATGGGAAAATCATTTTATATCCAGAACAACAGCTGGATGATTATGTTGTTGATCAGTGTACAACATCTGCTTCTTTCACAATAACGTCAAAACATCTAAGGTGAAGTAATGCAGGTAGGTGGCTTCCGGACAAACTGCACTCTGCTTCACCTGTGCTTGTGCGTACAAAATGACACTACGCCCCCTCACACCATCCACTCAGCCCTGTGGTTGTCATGGCAGCAGAGTGGCACAACCGGCCTGTCCCGCCTGTAAATTGCCCGGGGTAGGAGGAACATGTCAGAGGATGAGTGTAGTCATCAATCAGTATTTCTCATCTTCTTTATGCCTGTCTGCACCTCTGAGCTGGTTTACCTGCGAGGAGTCACGTTCCACCAGCGCACAGGATGCAGCTCCACTCTTTCTTACTCTCCTTCTCCCGGGCCTCACAAATCATCATATCTTCCCAGCTTGCAAAGATACAGCCACACTACTGCTTTTTGTTATTATCTACCATCATTTTTTTGTTTGTCTGCTTTTTCAGCTTCAAAACTCAACAATCGCCCTTTTACCTGATTTTGTCTACCTCACCGTTTGCCCTCTATTCTGGTTTTTCCCTTCCCATGATTCTCTCCTATGCCTCACCTTGGAGCAGAGCCCGTAGAGCAGCATCAGCATACATAACCAGGTCTCAACCTGCCTCTGAGTCTCAGCCTGCCCGTGTACGCCTGTCTGCGCCTGGGGCTGCGACTGAGGCCGGCCCCTATCGCTCTCCCTCATCAGCACATCTACTGTACCTGTCTGCTGGCACCCTGCCATCCACACACACACAGTTCCCCTTCATTTACCAAGAGAACCTGGTAGAACGGGGGAAAAAAAAAAGATAATGCAAGCCTAAAATCTACAGAAAAAGACTACTCATGTTGGGGTCAAGCATGTTTGACCTCCATTGAGAACACCCACTGCTATCCTGGGAGGTGCACGTATACAGTGCCACTCATTCAGCCTGCTGGCTGCCCCGCACAAGCCCATCAACAGGCTTCTTTGAAGGCCACCGACTCTGTGGTGGGTCATCAAAGCATATCTTCATTCAGTTCCACTGAAAGGATCTGAGGCTCCTGAGAGACGCCGTGTTTGAAGTGATATCTCTGTGCCACTGCATTCTTTACCGTGCTGTCATGACTTGAGTTACACAATTAAAAAAAGCAAGAACATGGGCATGAATCCAGTGCCACCACCCCGATCACATCTCGCGCACATGTGAAGTACCACGGCTACCTCTGTTTGATCAGTGGACGTATACTTTGGTTGTTTATAGCAACTGTCAGATCATAATAAGAGTGCAGTGTGTACGATCACATATTCCACTGAATGAAGATCAAACAGAAAACAGTCATCCCTACCTGTTGAATCTCTTGAGATCATGTTTCCATTAGTCAGCCTCTTCTCAGTGCTCACCTGAGATCATCTGAAAAAGATAAAGGATGGGGAAATGAGATGATTCAGAGAGGAGCTCACTCAAGAGTAGACATAAAAGTGGGCCAAAAACACTGAGGATTCAGATGTCATTTAGTCCAGCTCTGCCCAAACTTGCATTAACACTCCAAGAAAAAATTATTTTCTCACAGTACAATGGGAGACAAAGCAGTTCCTTCCTCTGTAATCAAAGGTATGATGTGGTTACCGTGCAGTGCAACCTTTGTGAGGGGTCAGATCTCAAAATAAATTTGAAGAATTGTGGGATGATTAACAGTCATTTAATATTTAAAATTACATTCATTTTTTTCCCAACATGTCTTTATTAATTCATTTTTTCTGGTCAAGCACTGTACTGGATAATTTTACCTCTTCATGCCTCTAAAGGTCAAATAAAAAATGGGGTAAAAAAAAAAGCCCAATAAATGACACAGAACCAGTGACAATGGGCCACATAGACACAATGCATCAGTTTAATGGGTATAAATCAAGTAGGCTGGGGACCACTGGTATAGTGGGCCAGCAGCTGGAAACGCATTTAAAAACCAAAGTTACTTAACTGACTACATAAATGCCAAATGTAAGAAGAGACAGAAAATGTTCATTGCTCCACCATCAAAAGCTAGAGCTGGTTTCTATCAGAGTTTCTTAAAACCAGGGTAAGGTCTTATCCAGTTCTCTGAAACTGGGATAAGTTGTTATATGTGTAAAACATAACCAGGTTACTCAAAAAAACGATTGTTACCAGGATACTAGTGTACATGTAAACATGTTTAAAAAAAAAAAAAAAGCCCTCTTACATGCCTTTAAGGTTGATAAAGCGTGATAAATGCCCCCTAGAGAGGCACAGTTTCAAGGACCATATGATAAATTGCCCTCTAGGCTGCCCTTCTGCTGGAGAAAATACGATAAAGTGCCCTCCCCTTTCAGTGGAGAAAATGTGTTGACATCAGTACTACATAAATTTGAACGTATCCTCAATATCAATGAAAAAAAAGAGTCATCCTCAACATGTTTTCAACGCCCACTGGCTCACTATGAATCCTCTGGACAATCGGCCCTTCTCTATTCACACATGGGCAAAATTGGACATTACTTTATACTGGGGAACTGGCTAGGTAAAGTCAGTTTAAGGTCTGGTCCGGCTGATTCAGACATATGCGTTGTCACATACAGCTCCTCTGGATAATGTTTACATTAGTTCGGGGTTGCAGTGCATGTGTGAAAGGGACTTAGGAAAATGCCCTCTAATTCAGGCTTAAGCAGTCACTCAACTTGACTACCTTGCTGCATTATTTTTAAGGCTCTTGGTCAACCAAAGCTGGTTTCATAATGACCACATGACTAAGACCTTCTCCAGTATCTTAGAACATTTAAAAAGTCAAACCTGAAGTAGTAACATAGATCACTCCATTCTGTTTTATGTTAATCTAAGGTTTCAGTGGAGCTCTGCAGTAGCTGGCAGGTCAGGAGAATGGAGGCAGTCAAAGTGGCTTTTCCATTGTACCATTTAAAATTACGTGGTGTGCTGGTTTTATTTTATAAGGTTAACAGGTTCAGGTAGATATTGGATGAAGAAACTTTTCTTTCTTGATACAGACATGTTTAAGACCGAAGCTGTGCTCTCTGGACCGATGACAGCTCCGGTCCCCTCTTCATCCATTCGCGGACAAAGGTGCTCTCTACTTCTGAGTTTCACTGTCCCAGACCTGTTACCTTGGCAACAAATGCACTGTTTCCGAGTGACACAAAGCCTGAACCTAAGAACCTCCTTTCAGGTTGAAGGCTCCAAGAGTTGAGGGGAAAACAGCAATAACAGGACGGCGGGGAGAGAAACTGAATACCAGCAAATTACTTCCCAGAGTTTCTGGAGGACATGGTAAAATGATTCTTTCTTTCCTCTCCCTTTTAAAATACCTTTCCCTGGCACCAGGCACCATAGGTAGTTGTGTGCTGGTCCCATTTCTTTTATATCCCTTCTTATATTTCCGTTTTTTCTAGCTATCGTACTGAGCTAAGTGAGTTATCATGTACACCGGCCGGCTGCAGCAGCATGTGGCTAGGCTAAGCCTCCAGATGAGGTAATGTTCAGAGGGCTGGCAAGCCAGGAGAAGGGTTGGTCAGGTCTTGATTAGCTCAGGGGTAGGGGCTCTCTCTAATATTGGACACCCCTTTGTGTGGTGAGAGATTACTACCTTATGAAAAACTGCCCCTGCTGACACGCCTGATGGGATCAGAGCTTCCTGCCCGCTGCATCGTCCTGCTTATGAGCTCTCCTCACACAGCAGAGAAAACACATAACCAAACACCAAGCACACACACACACTTGAACCTCTCGGAAAAGACAGACATGAACACTGGGAGATCATACAACAAGTACATCCCGGCAACGCAGCTTCAATAGTATCTAATATGCCTTCTGCAACCTTGGCCTTCTCTTAAATACAGACAAAACGAAATGGATGGTCATCAACCTCAACCTCAAATTGCTCACCCCCCCAAAAAAATCTCCTCCCTGGATAGGTCAGAACTCCTACAATTTGGGTATCAGATTCGACAATTTGCTTTCCTTTCAACACACTGTCCCCCAATGCAGATCAAGAATTGTTTTTCTATACCGTAATAAAGCATCTTTTACCCACGTTGCAAAGCACACCCTTGTTAGAGAGACGATTTCTCCGATGAACGATGCTCCTTTGAACAGTTATCACCACAAACTGTACTCTCTAGTCAACTTACTCTTATTAATACTTATTAATTCACATCCAGCAACTGATCCACTGGTATCAGTTCATTTATAAAACAATCATTGGTAAAAACCCCTCCATATCTCCTCTCGCCACTCAACATCTCCAACAATGACCACAATTTACACTCTCACAATTTCATCAACGTGGTCATCCTAAAAGTCGGCACCTCCTTTACCATTTCTCGTTCTAGTTTACTTCTCTTCTCCTAGTGAGTGGAATGAGCTGCAAAAGAAGTTAAAACTCCACACCCCCATACCATTTTGTTTGTTTCTTGTTCTTTATGTATCAATTTTTTTATCACCTTGTATCAACTTGTCTTCTGTCACTGCCTTCTGGCCAGGTCATCACTGAAAATAAGTCCCACCTCTTTTGGAACATGGGTCAGTTTTCTCCTTTCCTGTGTCCTTTTCTTAGATATGCTAGTAAAACGCCGGCTAACTAGCTCTAATCTACATCAGTCATTAGATAGCTATATTACATCTAATAGGCGCAGATTTTTCCCCAAGACAGCTAATGTTAGAAAAGTGCTAGCTTACTTGGTAGATAATCTACATCAATCGTTAGCTAGCCAGTTACCTTACCTTACCTTATGCTTTACTAACATTTGCCAACTTAAGATGTTACTATATGTCTTTTTTTTTTTTTACAGGTCCCCATGCACCATCTTCAAAGTTTGTTTTTCTTTTCAACATAGATGAGCTGAGCACGGGAAGGGAGGAAAGTTGACCAAGGTTTGCTCAACTGTTATTTGAGCATCGTGCAAATAGGGGCAGGACTTAGAAAGGGTTCTCAATTGACTTATCTGGATAAATAAAGGTAAAAAAAAAAAAAAAAAAAAAAAAAAAGCATGCACCTGGACACACCAGAAAGCATACACATGGCTGCAAACATCACCACCTAAGGCCCCCACTCTTCCACTTGTATATGTGATGACCACAACTGATGACCCCCAGATGGAAAACAACCTGCATTTATTAACAAGGCCAGATGACACACAAACACACGCTCATGCATGCTCACTTGCTTTTACTGTGGTCGTCTCCTCCGGCCACTCTCCAATGAAAATCACATGATGGACCACATCCAGCTCTGAAAAAACAGCCGAGAATCTCCACCCCGAAAAAACATCAACAAACAAAGTTAAAAAAACAGAGAGGATTCAGAGGCAAAGCTTTCAGGGGATTTGATCCCAGCAGTCCTCTAAAGAGGGCTGAGGCTATAGGATGATTTCAATTATTTGATATAATTTCTGATGGTCCATTAGTTCAAAATAAAGCTCTGATTATAAGAGATGTGTAAACAGAAAGTTGCAAACAAAACCCGCATCAGTCTAAAGCAGGGCTGTACTTTTTTCCAGATGTGTAATCGACTGTTAATTAGCAGTGGCCTTACTTTCATGTAACCTTTCCCAAATAAATCTTATTTAAAACCAAGAACAACGGAATAAAAGCAGCATTCTGGTTTGTTCAACCACATAGCAAACTTCAACACCTTTCTGTTTCTACTGTTCAGGAGCCTACACTAACAAATGCTCATATTTCTGCAGTGCACTTTGGGAAAACAAATAAATACTTGTAGGTGTGCACACACACAAGCATGCATCCACACACAAACACACCCACACACACATGCACACACACAAACCAGTCAGGGACACTGGCACAACCTTGCGCCAGTGGTCCTTTAAACCAGTCATGTGAAACGACCCGTTGCTTTCTGCAAATCAGATTACATCTCCGAGCTGAGGTCTGCAAGTCCACACACACATTTAATGCTCAGGGCTCACCTCCACGCAACACACACATGAATACACACACAGCTTAATCAGATTTTGTCCCACAAACCCTCTCGTCTTTGTAAATGTACGCAGACTGCAGGTATCCACCAGGCCTGGAAATAGTAGCTCAAAATGTGCATAGAAACGTGAAGGACACAGTAAATATGCAGCATGTATGGATCATATACTGTATACTAAAACAAGAGTAGCTGAGGCCACATATTCTCTTGAATAAGAACAAAACAAAACAATTTCTTTGTCAAGGAACATCATAGAGGTCTGTGATAAGCCTCCTTTCAGCAATGCTCGACTGCTGTTTGGCAGCTTTGCTATGGAATGAGCACATGTGGAAACATGTTTATAGTGTGTTTGGCAGGAATGCAAATGACAGATGATTTGCAAATGATTCAAGTCCTATTCAGGTTACCCTGCACTGATGTGTTAAAGCAGGAAAATCATACTAGTTTCTTCTGCTTAAATTAGTGTCAAATTTGCCTGGTTCAAGTTTAATTAGATTTAATTATTCCACTGAGTGACTGAGTTAACAGATAAATGTGAATGGCTGAATAACCACAGTAATAGTGATAAAACATGGTGATTATGCAAACACTATCTAACTGTTTGCTTGCTGTTTGGTGCTGAACAATATTGACTTTTGCACATTTTAGCTTCAGTGATTTGCAAGTTTTTTGCTCTCAGTCTTTCGATCTAAATCACAATGTAAAAGAAGGTTGGCTGGCTGCTGCTGCTGCTGGACTGGTCGGCTTAATTAATCCCAGACAGTTGGAGGAAGTACAAGTCTCTGTCCCTACAGGATCTACATTAAGTCTCCACTCTGCTAATCAGAAAGTCCTTCAACTACATCAGCATGTCCCTCTGGCCCAACCGAACACCAAATCTCATTTGTCTTTACAACTTTTTAAGGAAACTCGAATTACTTTTCTATCAAGCCTGGAAAATCAATTACAGCTGTCTCCGTGTTCATCTAAATCCTAAAAAAAAAAAAAAAGCTAAATATATCAGCTGTGTAGCTTATTGTCCTTTTGCCCTTGGTGCCATGGAGGTCAGAGGGTGGGAAGTTGTGGGTGGCAGGAAGCTGAGATAGTTGTGCCTACAATGGGGTGTCAGGACTCTGTCAGTCAGAGCAAGTCAAGTTCAACTCAAGCGGGTCAGTCTCTCTTCACAATGACATCTGAGAAGACCAGTGATGGAGACCGGCAGTGCAGGGAATGGAGGAGCAGAGGGACCGCGCCCTGGGTTAGATTGCATTGGACGCCCAGATAAGACGACAGGAAAGGGCAGACTGGTGCAGGGCTACCGGGGAAGCTGGCTGGGGCTACTGTTACTCCAGGAAGAGCTCACTCATCCCTCAGATCACCTGCCACACCTGTGGAGGCCAGGATTCACTCAGTCACACAGTGCAACCAGCCAGGAATTGGGAATTGGTCACCAAAGCCTGAGATTGGACTCAACATAAATCAGTGAAGGGTACAAAATATTGTACTATTGGTTTTACATGTTTTGGCCAAAGAAATAAAGATGTGTCTACTTAATATTACTGACAACCATTTTCCAAACCTGATAAAGTTTTTAGATATGGAATATTCCAGGAGATTCAAAAAAAAAGGTTGAACATTGTGTAAATTGAAATAAAACAGAATGCAATGATTGATTATCCCTTTCAACCTATTTTCAATTGAATACAGTACAAAGACACAATCCTTCATTTTCAAACTGATAAACTTTATTGTTTTTTGTAGATACACACTCATTCATGAATTTGATACCAGCAACAAGTTTCAAAAAAGCTGGGACAGGGGCAGACTGTTTGCCCGTGCAATTTTTTACAAAGAGGTCAAGCTCACCCCATCCATGCTTGTGAACACTTGTGAACAACTTTCAAGAATGTCCCTTTAATGCCTGATCATACAACTATCACCTGTTTTTGTTTTTTTGGCATTCCACAACTTCCCCAGTCTTTTGTTGCCCCTGTCCCAACTATTTTTGAAACATGTTGCAGGCATCAAATTAAGAATGAGGGTATATTTATAAAAAAAAAAAACATTTATCCGTTTGAACATTAAATATCTTGTTGACATTTTTGTCAAAGTTATACTGTTATTGCTAAGTCCTTTTTGGTGCCTTCAATGACACCATCCTGACATCTGAGGTTTGAAAAGCGGTTACTGAACAACAATTTCTCAATTCAAGAAATGAACTGATATGTATTATACTTCTCTGTAATTCAACGTTTTTACTTCTATTGCTACTTAAAATCCTGCTACTACAATGTAGAAACAGCAATAGGGAGGCAGGTCTCAAGTCTCTGCATGTTGATTCTTATAACTTACTGCAATGAATGAAAACCAGTAGCATTGACTGGCTACAGCATCTACAATGTGAGGATGTGTAGTTCCCAGTTTTTAAAACTGGGAAAACTTTTAAAACTGAGAACAACTACTCATTCTCATATCCTCATTGCAAACTAAATACCTTATGGACCTTGAGGAGCAATGTGGTCTCTGGTTTGGAGGTATTAATCATTATGTTTGACATATATATAAGTGAAACAATCGATTGATTCATTGATTAAAAAAAAAAAATCAAAACACTTGCTAAACAAATAGGTAATCAGTTACGGAAATGGTGTGATGTAACTTGAGAGACATATGGTGAGTCCTATAGCACACATTCCTGACAATACACACACACACACACACACACACACACACACACACACCGCTAAAGTAAACCACAATGTAGTATCTTCATCTGGAGTGCATTTCCTGTCCTCTGGGTTGGCATATGGCCGTTTTTTCCTGTTTTACACCAATGCATCTCTCTGTTGTTGTTCCCTGCGTGAGCATAAACAACTGTCTTACCACTGGACACAGGACAAAACTTTAGCGACAAGTACCATGACCTGACTTCTATTCTGTGTGTTGAAAATCTAAAGCGCTGGGATGTACTCCCCACATCTGGAAATATCCTACATGGCGGATTATGTTGGTTTAGGATATAGCTTTGACAAGCACAGTTTCCAGTTTTGCTTAATTCTCTCACCAAGAAACAGAGAGGTGCAATCATCAGTGTCATACACTGACCCAAAACTCAATCTGGAATGAAAATTTAAGAGGATAATAAAGTTACATCAAGCAGCTCTTTAATAAGACAAATTTGACAGCTCAACCCTCCAGTCTTGGTAAGTATACGGTGGAAAAAACCTAATTTGTGTGTCAAATTTTACAAGGTGAGAAGTGAGGGGATGGTTCCATTCAGCGGCACAGCGATGATGAATTGTTTTGCCTGAAACAAAAATGTCACTAAATGATCTTCTATCACCTTTTAACCCAGTAGAGGTAGTGACCAGGAGTGGTCAAAGGAGCTGTGAAATGTTAGTTTTAGAGTGAAGGTAAACAGCCTCTCCCATGGTGGGCCTGTACCCTACACAGAGTAAGCACATGTTTCCCATTGTGGTTAAAAGGGAAGGGGATTAAAGTGCAGTGCAGCCGGAGCCACAGCCATACACCCCATGGTGGGATCACAGTCCTCTCAGGTCTTTCAGTACTGCTGATGCAGCCCAGTTGGAAGTGGCTGGTGTGTAGGGAGAAGCCATGGCCAGATCTATCAGATGGACTAGTCAGGGTCCTCTAGAGCCCAAATTTGAGGCCTTTCTTTGGGGCCGAGGAGGCAGGCATGTTACCATGTTGACAGAACTGCCTGACAGAGGCTAGCAGACACTCACACAAACACAGGCGAGTAAGGATTATGAAAAGGTGTTGAAACCGAGCGGATTTTTCTTTGCAGAGGCCCAGTACTATCCCCCTATGAAAAAGAGATCACCTTCAAAACTCATATTAAAGACAGAAACGGAGGCAGAGGGGGAAAAGGTGAAGGCAGACTCAAAAGCAGAAAAATCTGGTTAACGGTCATTGGTTTTGGCTGCCAAATATTCACCTCAGGGCCTCAGGGTCAAATAGGCCACATTTAGGTACCACAGGGGACAGTTAAAGCAGGAGACTGTGACTGCGCAGCCAATTAAAGGACACTTTAAAAAGGCAAATACTACAAGGGACATTGAGGAAGATATGCATAGTGGAGCATATCTGCACTTACCAAAAACTGCCAATTAACCAACACCCCATGAAGCTCAGCTGTGACCGCTTCAGCTGGACAGCTTCCATGTGCAGCGAGTAAAAACACTTTCTGTGCAGGGTAAGAAAGGATGTAGGGGGAGGTCAAACACTGTCTGAGCATTTACGGAGCTTGACTCAAGTTGATTTTCAAAAATCAGTCCCAAGTTATATAAATTAAATCTTGAGACATGAAAGCTAAAACATTAAGTTTCAGCTTCTGACCTGATAAAAATCACACATTAAAAAAGACATAAGAGAGTGTTGCGTAAGCCTTTCATACCTGAACACTTTTAAAAATTAGAGGTCGATTGATAATGGATTTTCAAGGCTGTTACAATAACAATAGTTTGGAGCAGAATAAAACCTCTAAGCAACACTGTCAGAAATGAAAAACTTGATTTTAGCAGCTGGACAACTGTTGAACTGAACTTCTATGACAAGATAAATAACTACATAATATGGATCACTGAGCATTACATCATAGAAGGGTTCTCTGTAGGGTCTCTCATAGGGGTTTCGAGGGGCAACCTTTCACAGAGGGTTCTAGGTAAATCCCTTCATGTTAGGGTTTTTTAGTAGAACTCTCTGCAAGGGTTCCAGCTAGAACCTGTATAAATGGGGGACACAACAAAGAACCCTATATGTTTCTAGTCAGCACCTTTGTTACTGAGAATGTGCACTAGCTCCACTGAGAGAGCATGCCCCCTGTACTGATGCTATAGCTCCTCAGCAGCAGCTGTGGGTTCAATTCCAGCCTGTGGCCCTTTGCTGCACGCAGTGAGATGGAATACTTACTCAGGCAAGTTTAAGTTAAGGATTCCAAAAAATTATGACGCCTCATTCTTAACCTTTTGGCCTCAAAGCCTTCACACATAAACATACATAATTATACGTCTATGTTATGTATATCTGTCAGTCTTATGACATGGATGCATCTGTACATGTTTGTGGGAGGAATCGGGGAGCTGGGATTTTGTGCAGGGCCAAAGTGTTTGTGCAGGACTTTCTCACCCACAAAAACATGGTGGGTGAAACAGTACGGCATGTTAATAAGCATGTGCGTGGTCGTGTTTTGAAACTGGAAACAGATTTACGTAGCGTTCGGGATCAGCTCTTTAAAGGTCACACTGAGCAAGTTCGCTCTGCCCAGTAAACCCTGTTCCCTCTCTGATCCAGGTGACTCTCGGCCAATAGTTTCACAACACACGTAAGCACCGCTCTCTCCTCCTTCATGACACCAGTAATTTCCAATTCCAGTGACGCCACGCTGACATTCAGCATCTTTGATTAATTAGTTCCTATAAGGCTTTTGGAGTGTTTCCATTTGAAAAATAAATGACACTTTTTGGAGCCCTGAACTGTGAGATCCAAACACGCCTCCAGCCGCAAGCACGGCCACAGAGCAAGATGCCCTGGCATGGGATAAAATATCAGCCACTTTGACAGAGTTTTCCTATTGATACTGATCACAGCCTTACATGGGATGGTGTTAGAGGGGATATCTGTCAAACTCTCTTGATTACAAACATCCCTCAGCGAATGGCGCACACACACTTGAACACACATTTATGCATAAATGCACAAGCCTAGAAGCACAGCATTGCATGCACAAGTGTGTACACATTACCTATGCATGCATTAACACACACAAAACTCCTGATGTAAATGTCAGAGACTGTGCCGGTGGAAAAAGGTGGGATGAGGGACACATCAAGGCTAATCCTTCCTGGGATTAGGAGCGGGCAAATATCATCAATAACAAACAAATGACTAACATTCGCAGTCTGTGTGGTTTACGAGCCCTGGGGCTCCAGCTAGAACCCAGCAGGGTCTGGATCCAATCCCCGCTGTTTATCAGTGCGAGTTGTAGCGGCCACTTGTGAAACCTCCATGACAAACACTCGGGGGACAAACCCAGAATGCCGTACAGAGGAGACCAACCAATCACTCCTCCCACTTTGATTTACAGCTCAGACCTCATAACGTTTCACTTGATATTCAGACTGAAATACCGCTACATTATTCACTCTGACACGGCCTTCTTGTTAGCCATATTTAGTGGGGTGACACTTGGATTTTGCCCAAACGATCTCCGGTGACTGACACATATCCTACATAACTTTCATTCAACACTGAGGCTGAGTTAGATAGCTGTTTTAAAGATTTTATGTCAGTAATATAGAGATCACATGTTGTTTATTCACTGTAAAAGATCATACTAAGATTTAGTGGAAGAAATTAATCTTTTAAACAAGTTTAATTTATTCAAGTTAATTAAACATTGTGTTTCTAGTACTTTTTTCATAAAACTTCAGACTTCAACTCTCTTGAGACCCTGATTTTTATTTAGTGTGAAGAAAACATGTATGATGTTGTACATTGTTGAGTGATTGTATTGATAAAACATCAGATTATGTTGAGTATGGGATTATGTGGAGTATGAGTATATTCATTCAAATTCAAGCAAATTCCTAACCTTGAAAATAAAGGTAAAAGTTAAGCTTCTTCTAAACTTTCAGGACTTTGCATGAACCTTTACACTTATCTCTTTCCCTGAACTAACATGTTCCAATTTGACATAGCTCTGATACAATTATGGACTTATGTTGCAAACCAGGGAGGCAGCCAAACACCAGACCAACACCAGACTGTTTCTGTTGTTTTGTATTACTTGATAGAATTTGAGATGTGAGTGGCAGGTCAGATGTCAGACTGAATGATGCTACAAAGTCCTGCTGCTCAAGGGCAGCAGGTATTTTATGACATACGAGGTTAACATGAGAAAGACAGCACAGCAGCACACCTGTTCAGCATTATTGACATAATATTGATCGCTTGTGTAGCCGTCACCATGGAGATTACTGCAGAGGAATGTTGGACTGATAAACTAATGGGCAATAAATTCTCTTAAGTAATAACAAGGTTGGTTAATTAGTGAGATGAAACTGAGATCAAAGGTAAAGCAGTGAAAGCAGGTTGTAATTCGGTCGGTGCAGTTTTCTGCTACTCGGAAACAGAGCCTGACGAATATGGGATTTTTGAGACCGAGACTGGTGCAGATTTCAGAGGGGAAAAATTGACCAATTACTGATACAGTGGCTGATACAGTGAACCTGTGAGCTGGAATGAAAATCAACATTTTCTATGTGAATTATGCACCAATGCGCAAAGGTACTAAGAGGGCTGCTTTCTTAAACAAATATTGTTATTGTAGAATATGTAAGTTACATAATCTTAAAGAGATAGTTCACCCAAAATCAAAACTACATATTTTTCCTCTGGCCTGTAGTGCTATTTATCCATCTAGATTTTCATGTTGGAACTACTTTCTTTCTACTAGTAAGAAAGTAGCAGTTTCTTGAATTAATTAAATAGACACTGATAAAGTAAAGAATAAAATAAAATAAATAGCTAAATAAATATCAGTACTGTTCAGTTTCAGTCAAGTATTTTGATACTGTCAAAGCTGCTCTTGTTCTCATAAATGTTCCCCTTTGTGTTAAATCTAAATCATCCCAAATCATCTGCATGTAAAAAAATATATATATTGGCCAACTGATATATTGGCCAGGCTCTATTAGGAAATAGTACTAAATGGAGAAAGAGCTTCCACTGGAAACACAGACAAAGCATGTTTTCTTCCAACTCTTCTATCTGCTATTTTGTCTGATATTTTGTCTTTGTGATGAGATGATCCACTATGTCTGAACTTGGGTGGATGTTCAGTGGCCTTAATCTCACTCTGTGCATATTTGTGGTGTGTGCTGAGAAGTAAAGTCTTCCCTTTGCTCTAATCCACCTATTTTGTTTCGCTCCGCTGTTCAGATTCAAGGTGGAAAAGTGCAGAGACCGCAACGTTTTGCTTTCTCAGTCTGTCTGGCCCACAGCACTTTTACCTGCTGAGTCCAGAGACTCACCAAGCCTGAAGGGACACTGTTGCTTTAACCCTGTCCCCAAGCATGTCCCTGGGCCGCACAAAAGCCATCTGGGGTGCGGCTGAGAGCTTTAGCAACAAAATAACTCTTTCAGTCTGCACTCTGCATGGTTCTGACTGCAGGGCGTTGAGGTCGCCAATACCAAGGCTCTTACTGGACCTCCTCCTCCTTCTCCTCCACCCTTCTAATCCTGGCCTACATGACTGACTCCAACTGAAAGCACCACACGCCAGAGGTGGGAGCCAAAAGCACTGTGAGATTCAAAAAAGACCACCTGCTCATCAAACTAAATTGCACTCACTGAAGGCAATGGGGAATAGAGAGAATGAAAAGGAGGGGAGCAAGAGGGAAAAAATAAGCAAGAATGAAAAGAAAGACAAGTCACTGCTCTCCCTCTGTGATCTTGGCAGACAAAAGAACAAATTACATTTCTGCGTCATGGCACCCGAGGGTCAAAATCGGCGTAGGGTCCCTCTCAGCGCTGTTTGTGTGCGAGCATGTTGATATAGGTTCCATCAGTTCCCACAAAAGAGCCAGAGAGGTGCACAGGCCTACCTTTCAGCCTTTCATCTTGGCTTCTTTTGTATTCCGCTACACTTGTGTCTGTTGTCTCTCCCCTCTATTGGGCAGAATTGACTGTTATTATTCCAAACAGCACTATCTTTATTAATGCCACAGGTCTCAGGACTGTGCACTCCCTGGGAGCCGGGTCTGGAGAGAGCTGCAACCAATCTCCCTAGATAAAAGCTCAGCGGAGAGCTGTATGCAAGCCAGACAGCTCGGACAGGCCTTCATCCTCCCTCCTCATTCTCAGAGAGAGGTATAGGCCCTACAAAGACTAAGATATGGCTTTAATCTTAGCACTTTCAGTCAGACAGAAACATTTGAACTGAGAAAAGCTCTCTACGAGGCTATCAGAAGTCACTACAGGTTGTTAGCTGCTACTCAGAACAAACAAATTGTATTATTATTAATAATGTATTTTTATAATATGCAAAATTGCAAAACAAAAATATCCATAATGAGAAACTCTTGAAAAGGGAAAAGTTTTGGAGTCACAAACTGCTCAGGCCTGAAACTTCTGGTGCTACAGTTTATGAGCGTGCCCTTCGTTTCTGCCGTGGCTGATATTGTTGGTGGCTTGTATGTACTTGGAGCTGAGGCCATTTCCCGAAGTCAGCCAAGCATGACGAGTTATTTTAAAGGTGGTGTGGAGAGCTGACGTGTGGCCAGGCCAGGGCAGGGCAGCGGCTGGGGTCTCGGCTTAGTGCCTCAAGCCCCTCGCTCCAGTGGTCACACAGCATCAGCTCCCGGCCCGAGCCCGGACACTGATTTATGGGACAGGGGGATTACCATCAAACCAGCCGTGAGGACCACCCAGATGGTGGCACAGGACGACGGCCGCACAAACACACACAGGCACACATGCACGCAAGTTCAGATATGCTAATACATTCATGTAAGCACTTATATGTAACTTTTTACACAAAAATCAACGTAAGTCCAAAAAAATAATGACTTAAACACAAAGGAAAATCTGTTTAAGATGTTGGTAACACTTAATTTTACAGGTCCGCAACTCATGGTAAGTAGATGGTAATTAGTAAGTAACTTATTTGAAATTACCCTAAAATTATCCCAACATTTACCCCCACATTCCATGGTAAGCAAGTGATAATAAGCAAGTAACCTATTTGAAATTTCTATTGAATTACACACACATTACCATTAACATTTACCACAAAATTTCCATATATTTTTCAGAGATCATATCAATAGTGAAACCATTTACTTAACACAGAGACATCATATTCATGTCAAGGCAGCAGGGGAATGAACCTTATATGTAACTTCTGCACAACTGAATATTTTCGGCCTAATTTCTGCTAATCATGCCAGCTTAACTTCCACAAATTTCTGTCTAACTTCTGCTCATCATGCCAGCCCAACTTCCAACTAACTTCTACTGAACAGGCCACTGAATTGTAGTTAAGCTGTTGCAGCTTAATTTTCAGCTGCCTTCTGCCTAACTTCTGCAGACCAGTAACATACTGGCCTGTACAACAATAAAAACTATAACAATTAGCTGGACGTTAAGCTTTAACAATTCATATGCAGAAGCCAAAGCAAGATTAAATCGAAAGCAACTGGACTTGTTCAAAAAGCCTTTTCTGAAGACGTTTCGCCTCTTATCCAAGAAGCTTCATCAGTTCATGTCTGTCAGACTAGTCAGAGCTAGTCTAACCAAATGGTGGGAAACCCAGGTTTCCCACCTTACAATGACCTGGACGAATGAGAACATTCACGTTCATATGCAGAAGTTACATATAAGGCAAGCGGTTACAATTAATCCCCTGCTGTCCTGACATGAATATTAAATATATACAAGGTCTCTGTGTTGAGTAAACGGTATCACCACTAATCTGAGGAGTAATTTGAGTGTTATTTCATAGAAATTTCAAAAATATTACCAAGTACCACCTACTTACTGAAACTGGGAGCCTGTAAAAGTGTTATCAAGATGATAAATATTAAAAGTTAAAACTTTCTGTAAATGATCAAACATGAAAAGTTGCACATGCTGTTTGTAATGGCTCTTTTAACCACTCAAGTGCAGTGGGAGGGATTAGTTTGCTGAGGCTTCCTCATTACCACAAAGCGAGGGAGCCAGCTTTGCTCATCAGGGTTAACACGAGTCTACAGGATGTGCCTGGTTAGAAGTAATTCCACTCAATCACGTCATACTATTTCTTCTTTTTTCTCTCACTTCAGTTTGCATAATGCACAATTGGAGAGTGAGTACTTGTGTAATTTTCTATCACAGCTGAGCCAGGTCCAAAACAAGAGCCTGCATGTACAGTAGTTACAGATGGTGAGCAGAGGCCAGGCTCAAACTCTGGCTTTCATCAAAACTTTTGTAAATTCTCTGAAATTGGTGACATTCAACGTGATCGTGATGTTTAATTACTTCACTTTCCACTTTTCTCGATGCAGGTCTGGACCGCTCTCATTTTCGCTCCGAATGCATTTACCATCCTTAATACTTTTCCACCAAGTCACATTTTCGTCCAGCAGCATGTGCAAATACACTGAGCAAAAGAGGAAAAAAGGAAGAAAAGCACATATTTCTCACTTGCCAGGGCACAGCACAACTCAACCTCAAGGCACCAGTTGGATGAGCCGAACAATGAGAGTCAATGACAAATCGGACGTGGTGCATTCCTTGGGCAAACACTCACCTTATAAAAGAGAGACAGGTAGGCAAACACTCACCTGCCCTAAGCTAATAACACGTGTGGAGGCAAACACACAAACACACACACAGTCACACATGCACACACTTGAGCTTGTCGATATGTTGAAACAATGATGGGAATAAGACTGTGAAAAACTGAGTTAGCATAGAGATAGAACCAGATTAGCTCAGAAAAACTAAAGGAAATCCCATCTCGGAAAGAGCCACGTGTAGCAATTTTCATAACAAATCACCAAAGAAGAATGCAAGAGATTTGTGTTTCTTTGTGTTGTATTATTGTGCAAATGGTTCTACATAGAACCATTTGCTTCTGAAAAACCCTCGGGTTCTTTGTAAGACAAAGGGTTTGACGAAGAACCATTTTCATCCAAAGAACCCTTTTTGGAAGAAAGAGCTCTTCAGGGATTGTTACAATCTTTCAATAACTCTTTCATCAAGAGCTCTTTGTACCATAATATAAAAAGGTTCTTGGTAGAACCCCCTGGTTGGGTTCTAGGTAAAACCCCTGCAAGGTTCTCAGTAAAACCCCATTAGTGGCTTCTAGATAGAACCTTTGGAATATAAAACGTTTCTAGTAAAACCCTCTTAACGGGTTCTACATAAACCCTGTGGAATATAAAAAGGTTTTTGCTAGAACCCCCTGAATGTGTACCATCTAAAACCATTGGAATATAAAAAGGTTCTTGCTAGAACCTCCTGAGTGTGTCCTAGAAAAAAAATCATTGGAATATAAAAAGGTTCTTGATAGAACCCTCTGGTGGGTTCTTGAGAGCATCCTTAGAAGGTGGAAAGGTTCTGGATAGAACCCCCAGAGAGCAGTTATGAATGGAACCATTATAAACATATAAGGGTTCTCAGTGGAACCCTGTATAGCAGGTTCTGGGTGAAACCTCTCACAGATGGTTCTAGGAGTAACCCATTCTGTTGGGTTCTACAACTCTGAAAGGGTGCCATGTGGAATCATTACAAAAGGTTCTACCAGGAACCAAAAAGGGTTCTCCTATGGGGACAAAGTGAAAAATCCTTCATGGTTCTAGTTAGCATCTTTATTTCTAAGAGTGTAAGTGAAGCGTGGAACTAGACTGGTACACGACTATAATGTATATGATAAGCCTGCTCTGTTTAGGGTTTCTCTTAATCATTGCACTGCATAAATAAACAGAAAATGAACTATTTTAACTGAGGCCATCATAATGGCTGCAGGAGGAGGATTAAGGTGGCTTACATGGAATGTATTTTATAATAAGTTGCACATTATAAACCACATGCCTGTATGTGGCCGCCTCAAAACCTGTGTGTATGTGTGCATGTGCATTTCTGATTGTGTGTGAGAACGGTTTAAAATGTCTGCATTCTTGTGTGTCAGGAAATCATTGATGACTGTGCTCACTTTCCTACCAAACAAATCACACACATTTTCCCTCAAGGTCTTCTTTCCCAGCAGAGCAAAGCAAACCTCCAGTGACAGCACTGCGCCGCTCAGTGGGATGCACCCTCAACACTTCCTGACCATGTGACTCCCTCCAAGCTGCCTTTTGATTGGATGCTCAGAGGCGGCGAGGATGAAGAGAAGAGGGGGCAGTGGTGGCGGAGGGACGGCGGGGAGCTGGCTGGCAGCGGACACATGAGAGAAAACAAATTCCTGCGCCATCGCCATGGAGATGAGTCAACAGCAGGTCGGGGGGGAGCAGAGAGGGCCGGGGGTTGTGGGGCACAGGCTGACCTGCTGTAGTTAACAATTCATCCCCGTATCCGGCTCCCAAATGATTGGGCAAACACGGAGTGCTGCGGAGTCAAAAGGGCCCCAAGGGGCTGAGAGAGGGGCATCACCCTGGGGTGACATGCTGACAGGCACACACTGGTTGGTAGAGGGTGGACCAGCTGAAAGAGGGCGCAAAGGATAGGGGGCACCAGTGGGGAGGGAGGGGGACTGATGGGATGTGGGAGAGGGACTAAGTACATTGAGTACCGCAGGCTACAGCACAGTCACAAAACAGTATTGATGGTTGTGGCTAAAATGGCATTTTGAGAATGAGAACAACCTCTATTTATCGTCTAGATTGTTGATGTGAGTTGCCGACTATCTGAGATATTGGCTGCTCTCTGGAATATAATGGAACTAGATGGCACTCAGTTTGTGGTGCTCAAAGTGAATGAGGAATTATAAATAAGGAGATTCATACATATAATATTGTTTATTAGCTGGCACATCATGGTCAACTGATGAGAAAAAGTAAAACGAATGTTCGGCAAAGTGCAGCTGTGTCATTACGCGCAGGCAACGCAACAGCATTGCAGGCTGTAAACTTTACAAGGCTAGTTTCAAGATCAATACAAACAAGAAAACTAACTGTGATGGAAGCAGAGAAGAGTGATACAAACAGAGTACAGGTGACACACTGTCAGCCACTTCACCCCAGGGCACCGTGGAGCACACAGAGCAGGTAACACTTACTTGTGTTTGTGTTTTTGCCACTGACTCAGATTGCTCAGAGGCTCAGATTGCTACTGCTGGTTTCTTACAACTTTACGGACAGGGTCAATACAGTGAGGGGCCTTTTTCAAAGAGTAAAATATGTTTCACAGCCTTGGGAGAGCTCTGCTGTGTGCTGACTTTTAAAACTGAACTAGAAGAGGATGCACACTCTTACTTTCTTTCGCTGTGAGAAAATCACACATATTATCACATCATAGATGATAAGGAAGTGTGTTATAAAAAAAAGCAAGTCTTACTGGTCAAACATACTCATGAAGGCTGATGTAGGAATTTAGTGCAGCGCACTGAACTGAAAAAAAAGAACAAATCATTGAATATTTGTATTGAATGGCTAAATCCTCCAAATCACACCCATAGTGTGCAGCGTTACACTTTGCAGATGGTAGAAAGACATTAGTTTCTACATGAATCTGCTTACAACAAGGACTGTGGACTATCCTGAGTTGTTTTGGTTTTTTTGGTGCTTTAAGCACCACAAGCCGAATGCCATGTAGTTCTATTATATTCCAGATTAGGCAGACATCTCTGCAACTGACACCAAAAATATTTAGATGAATCAATAGCACCACAGCTAAAAGAAAAAATGTGTATTTTTGGTTTTGGGGTGATTTGCCCCTTTAAGAAAACCACAACAAATATTACCCAGTAAATTCTGTCTAAATGTTTCGTGTTACACTAAATGATTAAAAACTTTTGTCTACCAGTTGTGCCAACAGTGAAAGCAGGAGTTGCGTCAGTTTTATGAGCCTAAACCACAGTAACACTAAATGTGCTTGTGCGTTTGCTTTGTTATAGATAGTGAAAACGTTTAACACATCTGGGCAAGCCACAGGAGGTGCAAAACAAAACACTACTGGACCCAAAAGCTTGGATATGAGGACATAACATCACATTATGAAAACCTAGCTAAGCCACATGGTTAAGCACACGGAAAGAGAAGAGGTTTACAGGAGAAAACTGAACACTGAAACACCACAAGCACACTGAGACTACTTGCAATGCCTTTAGAAACATTTATACTCACCAGAAGGTCCCTGGGAAGCAATTAAAGGTTGACATCTCATTCCAAGAATTTCGAGTCCTTCCCTGTGAAAAAGAAAATCAAAAGAGGACAAACGTCACTTCACACACCAGCTACAGTATATAGTATTACATTGCCGTATCTGCTTAACTCTTCACTCTCCATTTGTTCAGCTGGGTTCATTTAGGTGAAACAGTGTTAGAGCATGTAATATGAGGTACGAATGGAAAATGGTTCAAAGCCTCAACCCACAGAACCAGGTTCCAAAACACTGACCACTCTACAGTGGAGCGGCTTGACAATAATGGGTCAGAGACAGAAATAACAGCCAAGCGACGGGTGGATCTCATCAGTGTCACATCATACAGAGGAAGAACCACAAGGCTTCATTACTGCACTTCTATTAGTCTAGACTTTATGTAGTGTAAGCTTTTGTCTCAGTCAGCAGAAGCTGTCATATGTAACTTTATGCACTGTCACGGCTTGGTCTGCTCCCCAACCGAATCCCATTATCCAATTGGCCATCTTTCTTTGAAGGGTTGAAATGCCACCATTACAACAGACCTTTCACTGGGCAGCGGAGCAAGGAGGGTGTGTTAGCAGAGTGGACCTGTTACTGGTTCTCCACTGCTACTCACGTCATAGCACAGTGTTTTCATAAACACTGCTGAAGCATGTCCTTCCTTTACAGGGAATTAGGATCCTCTCTGTAATAATCCACCCAACAAATCTTATAAATGAAAACCAGGACTGCATCATTTATAGCGTGCCTGTCAGAGAAAAGCGAGGAGAGAAAGGAAGAAAAACAAGGGGAAAAAAGTAAGATGATGATAAAAATAGCAGATGTTAGGAGTCACTTCTCGAAAGGTGTGTCATTCGGGGAGTTTGGGACAAACTTTTGGCCGTGGCTGAGCTCTAAATTTAGCATATTTACTAAAATAAAAAGTGAGTTCAGTCACTGGCACTGAGGCCTTCTCCTCTCCATTCATGACCTCAGTGGTGCAGCCCACGTCACTCATGACGAAATACAAACCATATAAAACAACAAAAAAAGACCTCCTCAAATACTCGGAGTACATAAGGAAACAACCACAATTTAATGTTCCCTGTAAATGATCCTATTATGGCAATCTGAGTCCAAATCAACAGAAAAATATGGCCTGACACGTTCTAAATTTAGAACAGAGTTTGAGCTTACATTACTGAACCTTTTACATAACAACTTTAAACAGAACACAGTCTCTACTTTTATATAAACAGGGACAGTTTACCCCAAAATCAAAATGCACATTTTACCCGCAGTGCTGTTTATCCAATTAGATTCTTTTGGTATGAGAGTTTTAGAAATATTGGCCATAAAGATGCCTGCCCTCTCTCAAATGTAATGGAACTAGATGGCGCCAAAAAGACATTTGAAAAACCAACAACATTGCATCTTTCTCAGAAATCATGAGTTACTCAAGATAATCCACAGATATTGCTGTGAGTAGATTCATGTAAAACTACTTTCATCCTTAGAGAGAGAAAGTAGTTCCAGTAGAGTCTACTGCAGAAAGAAAGTAGTTCTGGTGGATTCTACTATATGAAGAAATAAAGAAAAAAGAAAGTACTTTTGGTAGACTCTGATGCATTAAAAAAGTAGTTCCAGTAAGTTATACTACAAAAAGAAAGTAGTTGTGGTTGATTCTACTGTATAAAATAAAGTAATACCTATAGATTCTGATGTATAAAACAGTAGTTCCAGTATATTCTATTGTATAAAAAAAGTAGTTCTAGTAGATGCTACTGCAGAAAATAGTTCTGATAGATTCTACTATCTAAAGAAAGAAGTTCTGATAGATGCTTCTATTTAAAGAAAGTAGTTATTTTAGATTCTACTGCTGAGGGGAAGTAGTTCCATAGATTCTACTGTATAAAGACAATAGTTCCTACATGAAACTGCTCACAACAAGGTTTGTGGGTTATCTTGAGTAACACTGTTGTTGCATTTTTCAGATATATTTTTGGCAATTTAAGCACCACAAGCTGAGTGCCATTAGTGCCAAGGCAGACATCTCTGCAGCAGCTATTTCTAAAACTCAGCAGCTCCCACCAAAACTATCTAGATGGATACATCACACTACAGGTAAGAGTAAAAATATGTATTTTTTATTTTGGGGTGAGCTGTCCCTTTAAGTTTCTATGACTGTGTCAACATAATGTATGACACATGCAGAAAGCTACTGTGTTTGTTTACTGTATCCCTACATGTCAGAGACTGAGGCTGTGTGTGGCAGGCTCGGGAGGATGCCCCTAGGCCAGGCTGAACAGTAAGTGAAGCAGAAGTCCCATCTAAGCTCTAAAGCATGCTAGTATCAGGCCTGTAACTAAAACACAAGAATAAACACAGGCGATGTTAGGGATTACACTCTGCAATACCGCCGCAGGAAAGCCACAGACAGCACAGGTGTAACCATCGCCACGGACACATTCTTCCTCATCTCCGTTCTGCTCGTGGAGGTCTGACTGACAGCTCATCATCGAGCTGTGTTGGCTGTGTGAAACTTGTGTAAACATCTGTGGGCATTTGTATGCGAGTGTGTGTGTGTGTGTGTGTGTGTGGAGCAGGAGCCACAGGTGAGCAGGACACACACACACAGACAGATTACAATAGCCTAATGTCATGTCAAAGAAGCCTTGCAGCACAATACCACACATTCTTTCAGTGTAAAATCCTTCCTTCATGAAATTATATTTTACGTTAGAGCCCAACCGTTTTTACCGTTGGACAGATATTATTGGCCCGATATTGGCCTACCACAGCCACATCAGTCCCTGTCAGTATTAGCATATGTGCCACCATGAAAACCTTTTGTTTTTACAGAACATAATGCAGATTGTTTTTATTTGTTAGCTTTGTAGGCAGCGTTCTATGAATATATATATATATATATATATTTCTTAATTCAGGTTAATTGTATACATATATTTTGCTCTATTTGTGTTTTTTTATTTATAGTTATTTATAATTAGGAAAATTATCTGTGGTAGTTTACTGTTTCAGTGCCCTGATAGGCTCTTTTGACTTGACTTTATTGTAATCAAAATAAAGTACTGATTTTAAACACATTGTTCAATTATCAACGAGAACTGAGTTATATCCCCTCCATCAGCATAGATGTCAACTCGAAAAGAGCTGACGGAGCTGACGTCTTACAGAGCTGACAAAATATTGCTTTTTTTTAAATTTCACAGCATAGTCATATTGATCAGCCTTTATTTTTTCTCAAAGAGCATCAGAGTTGACTTTTTATGGTTGAGACACATCTGATAACAATGTTATTTAATGGATTTGGCGAAAAATATAAAGTTTACCAGTGCTTCAGAAGTATTACCGCCTTTTCTTAAACCAGAAAGTAGACAGGGAAGTTTAGGGTATGGCTAACCCTTTTCATGTTGATTAAATTGGATTCTGACATAGTTTGAGTTGACAGAAATCTGGGACACAACTTTAAAGGCCCAACTTTTTCATAAGAAATATATTTTAAAACACAGATGATCAGAATAGCACAATTGTACTCCTATGTTATCCGAAGTTATTGTTAGTTTCAGATTTTAAAAGCTTTTGACACTTTTTTTTATTGTTTGAAGTTGTGAATTCCTATCTAGGACAAGGGCGTTTTCTGGCATAGGGCATGTTTAGAAATTAAAGACCAAAACATTTTATGAATTACATATATTTCATATATATAAATCCTTAAAAATAAATAATAATAAAGTTTTTTCGGTAGGTTATTCTCACAAATTGGTGGTATATTACTATATTATGTATTTTATATTCTGTAGAAAGAATACTGCTCAATATATTGATAATGGATTTTTTAAATTTACATCCTAATATTGTTATTGGTATTGGCCCCAGAAATCTAGTATCGGTCGAGCCCTATTTTATATTATTTGTCTCACATTCCCTTGGGCGTTGAGTCTAATCAGACACATCAATTTTAAAAATCAACTGATAAATGTAACGGTAAATCAAAGAAAATTGGTAAACATTGTTTACACTGATAGTATGTTGAGAAAAATAATAAGGAAACGTTTTCTGGAGAGCAAAAAGACTAAGATTTAGTTAGAGCAGCAGGGATGAAGGGAGAAGAAATGACATTTCCTCAGTAAACAGCACCCTCTAGAGCAACACCCTCCATTCAGTCCTGCACTTCAACAGTGTTGCTCTTCATAAGCAGCAGAAAATTACACTAAAATTGTAGAATGATCAGAAACAGTTACTACATCTAAAAAGCCAAAAATCTTGTCAACTCCTTTAATTATTTAAATGAGAAAATCAGACAAGCTCACAGGCTTATCGTTGTTTTTTTTGGAAAAGATACCAAACAGACAGGTTGTCTTATTTCTGATCCACATGTACAATTACAGAGGTGAGGTTTAGGCACTCATTTTCCCAGTGTGAGTTGATAATGAGGCAGGCCGTTATTAAGATGTTTGCTTTAATCGTGTTCAGGGTTATTAGGGGCGGTTTACAGTACACAGGAGAGATTAAGGTAGGCCACGCATGACGGAAAGAGCTGAGGAGGCCAACGATAAGCCAGCTACCCACAACTGTGAAGCAGGCTGAGAAATATGAGCGCACAGTAGGACATGAAACCCAGCAAGACAAACCCCTCTCTTTCTCTCTGTGTCTCATTCGCCCTCTTTCTGTTCGCCTCAAATCATGTTACACAACCACAAAGGAATGCCTCATATATCGGAGACAGATTTAAAACAAGCGGAAAAGAAAAGAACAGTAAAGAGAGGATCGCAGGGGGATCCGTGGAAGCAGTAGGTGTTGTTTGGTTCCTTTCTGTCTGTATAAAAGGACAACATGGCAGGGAGCTTGGCAGCACTGTAAAGGCACACTGCAGTGACACACAAGCCCAGACACATACCCACCTAACTACTTCACACATGCTTACATAAACTAAATCAGACACACGGTGCACCAACCAGGGAGCGCTACACGTTTCCTCTCTGTTTTTCCATGCCATTAATAAAAATAGACATTGTACTGTTTCAATATGTTTTGTTGGAATTTAGGGAGCACTTGAGAATCCATCATTTTATGAGCTTCAGAAACTTTCCCACAGAATTCCCACCGATTTTCCGTACATTTGACCTGCACACATTAAAGCAGCACTCAATTAGGACGTCACACGGGGCCTGAAATGGGGCACTCATATGCTACTCAAATATGACATATTATAGCACCCACCACCCATACTTATGAGGCCCACGTTGCATTAAAAAACAATGCTATTTCCTGACAATTAAGAGCCATTCAATAAATGCAATTAAACACAGGTTGGGTACAGAACTTTATGGCACCAAACAAACTAAGTTTGATACCTGAGGAGTAAATCATGTTCATGTTTTGTAAAACTTTTTTGAGTGGGAAAATGTCATAAAACTAAAGAGACAGACAACTTAAGTTTAACCACTTTGTGGTAAATAGGTTTGTATTAACATGTTTATGTTATTAAACTGCTTTCTGTATAAAATTAAACTAAGGATTGGTGCTATAATGTCTAATGCAGTTTTGGTTTTGCTAAAATGTATTTTTAGCAAAATTGGTTAAAACAGATATGGATTTTTGAAATATTTTTACAAACTGAAGAGTTTTCATGATACCAGAATTTAAACTTCAGTGCAATATAAGATAGTAAATATCTCTGCACACAGTGCTGGTAAAGAAAAAGAAGATACTGTACTTTGTGGTTTTTCTATGCTGTAAGCCAAACTGCAGGCAGGACAATAAAAACAGAACTGAACTGGGGTCTTGAATGAGCAGGTAGATAATTTTTTATAGCTTCACTGCAAAAACAGTTTGGTGGAATCAACTAATCTCTTCTCATGAACTTCGTGTAAATATACAAGACTTATTCATTCAAGTTAATTCAACTTAAATTCCCTAGTATTTATTTTCAGAACACTTCTGAACTTAAAAGCACAAGTTCTTCTAACTTGAGGTCTTTTAAATTGAAATGATGAGTTGCATGAATGTACTGTACAGAGTTTAATCAACTCATCAATTAACTTTCTAAAGAAACATGATCAGCATATTAGCAGACTTCTCAGCGTGCACTGTTTGACAGTTAAAACCCTCCTGTGATCTGACTTTTTAATATTTTGAAGGAAACATATACTAATGAAAACTTACTGTTTGTATCTAAAACACCATAAAATAAGTCACAGTTGCTTGTTTTCACAACAATGAAAACTTTGCAAAAAATAATTAAGGCAGTTGTTTGTGATTTTCATCAGTGACTACAAAGTCATTTGTTCAACTTAATATCCCAAGTTTATTGAACATGTTATCTGAAGTACAACTGAGTTTATTTGACTAAAAATAGTTGATTTGTTGGTTCATTACAAATTACCTCAACTGGTCTTGTAAAACTTTAATGCAGCCTGGACTCTAACTTTTTAAATTTCAAACAAATACTAGTCATTTTTAAAGTGCTCCTTATTTTTAATACTATGGAATGTATAATTAACAGATATTTCATCCTTTTAAACTCATAGAATCGATCTTTGACAGCCATAGTTGACAACATCAGGTGGATCCACAGCTTTAGATTATTTAACCAGCAAGATTAAAGCACTTTGATGCAGAGACAAAAGCTGGATCTGGTTTACGTCAACATCATCCGCGTCTTTGTTGCTGCATTTCATTCAGTTGTACAACAAATAAACCACAAAAATCTAAGATTAAAATAAACATTTCACACATCCTTTTGGACTGCATGCTTTGACTGCATTAGTAAAAGGTGTGTGTGTTTGACTATGTGTGTATCAAGTTAGCAGAAGGTCAGAGTGGTGAAGTATTAGAGCAGTGTTTGCTCTCCTCCATGTACTCTTGGGGACCAGCCTGTTTGAGAGTTTGAACAGTGACGTGTGAAACCCGTAAAAAACAGGACATAGCAGCGCCGCTCTGTTTGCTTAAGAACACCCAAAGAATGGACTGCCATTACAAAACAAATCCCTCTGCCTGCATTCCTCCTGTCCATCAAACTCTACCTGTTGAACAAGATATGACACAGAGCGGAAAAGGTAGTTACAAGAAGATCTACTTCGGGGTGGGATGACTTGCAATTTGTTCCGAGGTTGTCAACTCTCTGACCTTCATATCTGACCCAAGGAAAGAGGCGTGCATCCACACGTTTGCATGAGCATTACATTTTCTCTTTCGTTCTCTCTCCTGTAAGCATAAACATGTGCACACGAATACTTAGACACATATCAGTCCTGGAGCCAGAGGAAATATTTTTGTTTGATTTAACGATAATGGAAATATTGTAGTTATCATGATTATTTCAAATATTTCTGTTTAATTATATTATTTGACAGAATTCAGGGAGGAATTGATTGAGGCATCTTAATATGAAAACTGTCTTATACAGAACATAATGCTGATTGTTTTTATTTCTTAGCTTTATAGGCAGTATTTTAATTTATATTTGATCCTTTTTATTAATTCAGGTTTAACACAATCTGTGTTTTTATGCTTATTTATGATTATTATAAATACAAGTGATATCCTGGGTTTATTACCTCTTTATCACATTTTTGTTTTAACCACTTTTAAGGGGTCATTGCAAAAACTGTATGTTTGAATATAGTCTATATTCTGTGTATTATAATCTGTGTAAAGAATATCAGACAATATATCGATGTCTGACTTTTTGTATTCAGGTCTCAGTAGTAATAGTAATAACAGGTAATTTAGACAATAGAATCACAGAATTACAGTTAGCATTTGTTACACTTTTGTGCTAGAGACTTTCATTATGTCTCCACAACACTGTTAATCACATCCTGACAGCATCTTACGACTTTTATTGTCAGTAAAACAATATGAAAGGATCATTAAAGCACAGTTAAGAAATAGGTTAATTCAGTTGTGAGCACACTGACAGCACAGACTCGTTTTTAAAGTGCTGCTGTTGGGTGAATGTCGCATTTAAAGTATGTTTTGTTCATGGAGCGGATTTCTGTATCCAGTCCAAACTTACTGCTACAACAGATCAATGAGCAGCAGAGTGATCACCACAGCATACTGCACGTAATGTTATTGGAAATCACCTTGAAAGAACTAGAACAAAAGGTAGGGAGAGGTGGAAAATTATTAATACGCATAACATACGCACCCTTGGGATGGGTGGTTACAGCATCACTCCTTCTTCCGGCTGTGTCTGTCAAGAGTTTCCTCAGAATCAGTGAGAGCTTTCAGTAGCACTTTCAATGAATTTTCCCACATTGCAGCGGATCCAGTAATTGTTAATCACTCTCATCTTTTTCTTTGCACTTGAAAATACATTTTGGGAGTGATGCATAAATTGGACGTGCAATGCACCATGTGCTGATACAGAAATTAATTTCTAAAATGTGGTGATATTGTGCTTTTCTCAGTTTTATACACTTGTAAAATTAATAACTTTGGATTTGTCACCTTGAGCTTTGGGAAGTGTGATTTTCAATATGTTCTTACAATTTCTGCACTTAATTACTCATCAGTTGCCAGAAGAAATAGGCAACAAATAAAAGCAGCAACTAATGATTATTTTCGTTGTTGTTTAATCTGATGACTTATTTTCTTAATCCATTAATGGTTTGGTTTCTAAAACATGAGAAAACTTTCCTCAAGGTGACTTCTTCAAATATGTATCCTGTTTTGTCCAACCAGCGGTCCTGAACTCAAACAAAAGCCACAAATTTTTAAAGGGAACCACATAATGTTTAGCATTTCTGCCTTTAAATTAAAGTAGCCGTGAAAATACATAAGACTACTTTTGATGCCGACTGTAATGAGTCACAATGCTGCATATATGTTGTCTTAAATTTTGAAACACCGAAATAAACAGACAGTTTAATAACAGTGTCTTTTTTTCTGCCTTCTGTCCAGCATCTGCTCTGTCAAACATTTTAATGATGTTTTCAGCAGAGATGTCCAACTTGCTCTTATGTAACATGCAATTCAGCCTATGAAAACAAACTGATGGATCTGATAGTAAAGCAGGGGTGACACTGGGTGGAAATCAATCAACTGGAACATATGAAAGGGGGAGAGAGGCACCACAAGATTCCAGCTCCCTCCCCTCCCCTCCTCCCGCTGCCATCATCCTCGTAGCAGAGGAGCGACTGGGAGAACTGGATGTGATTTGTATGTGTGTTTTTGAAGAGGGGTGCTCATAAACAGCCATGAAAGGGGCCCCTCTATTCAGCCCGCCAGCAGAGATGCGCTTCACTGGGCCGGCCTTTTGTCTTCCCCTGTTCACAAAACCTTAAGCGTAGAAAAAAAAAAGGAGGGGTGGGGGGTTGATTCTCTCGATGTGAGCAGGCCCAAATGATGCCATTAGATTGGGTGCCCGCTTTGGGTGAAAAAGGCTTCAGTAGCGTTTGAAGTGATTTAAAAGATGCAGGAGAGAGCTGCCCGCAAATCCTGTTTGGGAATAACACTGGAGGAGAATGGGGAGGTAAAATGCCAAGCCAGTGACCATTCTATAGTATGCAAAATTGCTCTCAACTCCATGAGTGCCGTGGATGTTAAAACAAAAGATGCGGAACATTCCTTTGTCACGTGATGAGGGTCAATGTGCTGCGGTGGTGCGTGGGGTCAGGAAGTTCACCAAACTTCCCACGCTGCCTTGCACCATGAGATCGCAGTTGAAGCCTATAACGCTCTTCATTATCGGCGGGGGAATTTTGTTTCCACAATGGCAACACAAGGGATGAGCCATCAGAAAAACAATATAGCAGACTTCCTCATTGGCATGACGAGGCAATAACATAAACATTACACAGGATGGAAGAATGAGAAATTAATAATTACAATCCAAGAGAAAATGTGTCAGGTATGTTAGTGATGTCACAGTGATACAGCACAGGTATCTCATCCACTGATACTGTAACACTATAATGCAAAAAGACAAAGCCTTTCCACTCGAGCAGTCGAGAATCATTCCGGCGAAGCAAGCAGGTGATAATTTGACAATGACACTGTGCCAGCCAATGCCATTGTGCGGGGCATGTCATCATGGTGCCCGTTTGTCGACAGCAACCTAATAGGCATGAGAACCTGACAGTGTCAACAAAGGGACAGTGCCAAACAAAACCACTTGTTGTGAGTGAGAGGGCTCCTGAACAGGCTAGGTCCGGTTCCACCACACTCCGCTCAGTCCTCATTTCCACTTACATTATGTCTCCCTGACATCTCAGCTATCGGGAAGAACATCGCGTGTTTGTTTTTCTTTCACCAATAATGTGCTATTTTCGGCAGCCACCCACGCTTACACCCACACGTTCTTTTCAGTGTTCAGTGTCAATTCTTTGGATGATGCATTTGTCTATTTTTGTACAGTTTACAGTTTCTTTTGTTGTTATTGCTGCCTGTGACAGACTCACAAGACCACCTTGTGGCATTTCCCCGCTTTTCACTCATAACCTTGAGGAATTGTAAGTAGGTAGATGACTTTTATTGGTGAGTATGATTATTGACATGTAATTAGCCATGTAAATACTAATTGTGCAGGTTTTCATCATTCTAAAAGGTGTGAAAAAATAATTAAAAACTAGAAAAGTGCACTCAGAAGAGTGCCAATCTTCACCAGGCAACCCGAAAAGATTAATTAGATGTAATCAATTTGTAATCACCAACATAAGTCATTGTAAGCTATTTAACATTTATTTTGTAATTTAATTACATGTAACTGGTTACGTGTGCATACTGCTAGCACCCTATTCAACATTTGTGTGATTTGCATATGAGCACACAAATTCTTGTGTTACGGCCAAAAATAGTCAACTTTGACCACCAAAATCTAATCAGTTCATCCTTAAATCCAAGTGGAAATTTGTACAAAATTTTTAAAAATCCCCCCAAGCATTCCTGAGATATCACATTCACAAGAGCGAGATAACCCCAAAACATACAGTAATGCCTGTGGCCACAGCTGTTACCAGCCAGAAAAAAGATTTTTCAAGATTTGTCAAAAATTGTGAATCACAGAGGACCTGTCATGAATGTGCACAAAAAGAAATTTAGCTAATTATAACAGTAATGGTAAACCATGTTTATGGTAAGAATCATGGGAGAGTTATGTTAAATACTTCTGGAAAAGGGCCTCTTTTCTGCTTGGCAGAAAAAGGTACCAATTAATTAGTTAAATTATTGAACTAAATTGAAAATTAATAGGCAGTAGAAATACAGGAAGTTATTGTTAGAAGTTATTTATACATACCAGGTGAGCTAACTGAGTGGAACATTTGACTCAAATGACTCAAATGGGTTCCAAATTGATGGGTTTTCCCCCACTGGGCTTATTTGTCAGCTGTCTGGCCTGCCAAACAGTATCGCCTCTGATTGCACATGACAGGGTCATGTCAAATGCCCTAAATACCTTACTTATCAGTCCTCGTTAGTAACACAGTTTGAGAAATTTGAGATAAGGTTTCTGCTGTAGACTACAGTCACCTCTGGGGTGTATGATATGTTTATTGAAGTTGTTTTCTTCTCGACAGGTGCTCATATCTACAATGTCTGCTTATTTGTCTTTCACCCAGGAAAGGATACAGACGCCACACAAATGAAGTACAAGTCATTAACCAATGCTGAGGCTTAAACATTGATCAGAAAAGTGAACTTGACACCACTGCAGCTGCTCAGTGAGAGCCGCAGAGCATTATGTGTCCCACATACTGTACTGTGCATGTTATGTAAAAGATAATAAAAGGAAAAACACAACATTAAAGTGTTTATGAGAATGATATTAGTTATTCTATTCTTCCTGAATGTAGTCTCACTCTACAAATTGCACCAGTCAATCAATCTCTGATGCCAAAATATTCCTGGAAATTGCCAGGACTGAACTTATACAAAGACTGCGCTAAAAAATGGAAATAAATATAATTTATGCCACCTCAAAAAAAAAAAAAACATCAAAACCTACCTGTCTGTTATTGAATTAAACAATAAGCTGAACTTATTAGTTGATTCTAATTCAAACATATCTTTATTTATTTTTGACACTTGGTATGGCCTCCAATACCAAGTAAACCTTGCATCATGGGTATCAATTCAGCCAACCAATTTCAACCAATAATATTATGACATCCACCCATCAATCAATCCTCAAGTTTTAGTCGCTCAAAGCAAAGAGACAACTAGCTATAGCATGGTACATTGAGCTATAATGGGGCGTCTCCATTGGCACTTTTGGCTGCACCATGCTTAACTGTGCCACACTTATTTACTTTTCCATCACCACTTTTAACGCACTGAGCTGTGTCGAGGCCAAAGCATGCCTGACCTGCCTCCAAGCATGCTGTGGTGATGTCTCGCCAACTGCAGCCAACCTGTGACGACCCCCCCTTCTCCCCATCAAACAAGCACATGTAGCAAGACTGTTCTCAAGTCTGTGCAGGAGAGCAGAGAGAAATGGGTTTTTAAAAGTGTGTATTCAGCTCTCAGTACTTTTGGAGCTTCTAACTGAATCTCTGTGGTTTGAGGTTTAGTTTCTCTCCTGTGTCGCTGTTTGTACTTCCAGGTTTCTGCTTTATCTTACTGTTTCATGTTTACTTTCAGGGTAGGATTCGTGTTAAGTTACTACTGATGAAACATAACATTTCCTGATTTGGCTTCATAATAATAATAAGTAGAAGCATTTAAATAACAAACAAAAAAAATTCTATTAGGAAAACTTTGAAGCAAATGAAGCTTTTAGTCACTGTTTTATAGCTGCTTGACCTGAGCTGATCTTGTCTTCGGTTACAAGACACACCTTCAAGCAGTTAGCCCTGTTTTAATGAAGATGAAAATCTCTGCAATACCAAGTCAAACCAGGCCAGCACAAGGTTCAAATCAAATTCCTCCTGATGTTATGTCCCACCTGTCTGCCTATCCTATTCCACTCCGAAATGCATAAGGAAGCTAGGTACTCTCAAAATGCTGTTTCATCTGCACTTTAAGAGTGACTGTAATGCTACATTGACAGTGTTCAAATGATATCCATGTTAGGCCATGTGTGGTTTCATATTCTAACAGTGTCCTTGTGAAACCAGGTAGCAGGTTCTCAAAGAAACGTAACTGGGGCAGACCCAGAGCATGATGTCAGTGGAAGTCTTTACCAGGATGCTGATATGGGTCCTGTGGGCTCCTGCTGATAAGATTGAGGAGGAGGTCATTAGACCCTCAGCTAACTGCTTGTCGGCTAACAATGCTGCCTCAGTCCCAGCTATCGGCCCATCTCACCACAGACCACATGTGGGCTCGCCGGACACAGGTAATCAGGGCTGTCAGAATGGGACGAGCTCCTCTTGCAGAAACCATCTCCACCCTGTAAAAGTATTTCTACTGAATACGCAGGATAGAAACTTTCACATTTCATGATTTTTATCAGCAGGAGGAATTGTATTATGATGGTAGCTGCAATAAGCACTTATGCAACGACTCACTTTGTGCAGCTTCTTGCAATGTCAAGCAAACATTTCCCACTTCTCTCCTTCTAAGAAGTGACCCTCCTTGCACAAGCATCGCCACACACTCTCTGTCGAACCGGTTGGTGGCGAAATCACTGTTCATTGTGATGCCTGTTGTCATGGATACGCCCAGGTGTTGCTCACGAGCCAACGCAGAATCAGAAAGCCAAGGCGCTCACTAATCCTTCTCCATACCACAGTGTGTCAATAATCAGGAATGCACTGCCTAAACTAAACCATTGTTCCTCTGCCAACAAAATCACAAATATAAGCACTGACACTGCCTCTGGGCACTGCTGTCTCTGGGACTGGAAAAGAAACGAACTGAAGAGGAACAACAAGAGTCAGAGATGGAAGAGGGAAGCTTTGATATCTCTCCAGACAGCTTAATGCTGTCTAAATCATAAAGCTTTCTACTACAGTGCACGGGGGGATGTATAGTGTTGTACTGTTGGGGATTTGACTAAAGCAGTTGAGTGGTAGCTTTTTTATTCAGTAGGACAAAGTCGGCGCTCCTGAGAAGAGCAGCTGCTGTCAACAGTTGGAAGGCTTTGAACTCGCACTAAGCCCTGAGACAGCAGGAAATATCCTCTTCACTCCTTTGAACTCAGCCCCATTAGAGTTCAATTCAGAATATAAAATGTAATAAAAAATAATCTCACAAGGATTTATACAGATGCACCTGACAATAGCGTCTGATCTTTGTGGACAAAAGCTACCAAACCAAACTAGCGGTCACCCACTGTTCATCTGTCGTGGAGTCAATTTTTACTACTTTGCTCCAGACCATGATATGAGGCAAGTTGCCATTTTAAGAATGACTAGGGACTCTCTAAAAGTCATTTATCTTTTACGTATATGTCTCACTTTCCGGAGGTGGAATGGTAGCTGACATATTAAAGAGTCATCTTGACAAAAAGCAGCAGCAACTCAGCCGTCTTACACAAAACCGCAGCTCATACTTAAAGATGAGACATGCAGACATGAGTAGTTCCATCATATGTAAGACAAGACAATGGCTTGCCTGTTGTCTCTCCTCCTGTGTGTGTGTATGTGTTTTCAAATCTTGCGGCATCATAAAACAGAGAAGCGCAGAACTGGGCAAACGGATGCGGCTGGAGTGGTGAGACCACTGTGGAAGGCCCCGGCACTGAAAACGTCCTCCTGAGAGCTTTTTTTGTGTGGAGCGGCTAGCCGCAGCAAGTTTTCTTTCCCCGAGATGCAAGGCCTCGCTGCAAGCCACAACAATGAGCATCTTTGTCGAGCAACACTATTATCTTTGCACATTACTGTAAATGACAGGAGAGGGTATGCATCGAAGATCCCATTTAATGAGCTCCAGGTATGTGCTTGTCATAAAACAAGAAACTAATTTAAACATCTGCAGGGCTGAGCTCAGAACTGCAGAAAATGGTTTTATAGGCTTTAGCTCTGAGGAAATGAGGTCTACAAAATCTTCATATCATAAATGTCATCTCTAAAAACACAGTTATCATAAATGTCAATCTCAAAAAACGTAACATGATATGAAACAGAATTCTTTGGAGACAAATGTAAATTTAAAACAGTTTATGTTAGGGTGCGATCACCCATTGATAAAATGTTTACTTTGCTGCATTTTTCCCATTTAGGAAAATGAAACAGCTTGAAACCAAAGGTTACATGGATGCATTGGGCAGAATTTTGGTAGTTTAGAGACTTTAACCATGGACTCATGGACATACATCAAAAATTGTCTACCATGGCTCTACCATTTTTATTTATTTATTTATTTTCCATTCAAAGCTTCTCTTGAGGTTTTTAAATGAAGCTTTGATTGCCTGCTGATTTATGACATCATCACCCTTAAAAAATCCTCAATTTGAATAAATATATTTTTTACTGTGGTTATATAAATAATTTATGTTGCTGTTAGATAATACAGGTGAATGCTTCGCTTTGTGCGAGACAAGGGGGGCACAAGCCGCTTTTGAAAATGTTTTGGAAGGTCTAAACACTAACAATTATGAATTCAAACAGAGTATCTCGCTCAATAAAAACATGTGAATTTTGTGAATTATTGCGTCTATGTTTTTAAAATACATTTTGACTTTTGGACTTTACAAAACTTTGGAGTTATTGAAAATGTTTGGATCAAAAACAGAAGTCAGAAACAATCATGCCACTGGAATCAAATTTTACAAATAGTATAATACTATAATTTTTTCATCACTTTAGAATCAAGGCCACTTTGCCTTTGGTGTTATTAATTATTTGTGGGCACAAAGGCCATCAAATAAAACAATTATTTTAAGTTCACAGAAATGATGTAATGACTTTAACTCAAGAGTTAAGAGTTAAAATTTTATTTGTATTCAGTTTTCTCCTAATTTGTTGACATTAAGTGCAAGGACAGAGAAATCAGTCACAGTTGGGGGTGCTGAGAGGTCAGTATATATAGTGATGTCATACTAAATGGTGCACAATATTCATTTTTACATTTTGCAATAATTTGAGAATGTTTTACAAGAGCAAACTTTAACACTAACACCATTTTTTGGTAAAGCAAAAAAAAGGGGGTCCTGTAAATCATAACAATGAGTTAGTAACTCAAAGTAATGAGAAATTTTCTCTAAATATTGAGTTAGATTCTCAAAGTTTCTCATTGTGATAATGACTCATTTTGAGCATTTATTTTCATTATAAAGACTTACAGAATCAGAATATTGGTGGTAATGGGCTTCCACAGGAAAGACAGCGCATGGAGAGCAGTGCAATTCAAATGTTTCATAGGAGAAGAAATGAGCGGATTTGTCAATGTAAACTGACACTTCAGTCTTAAGTGTAAACCACAGATTTTCCTGCAGTTCATACCAGGCTAGAAATCTAATCCACCACTGGTTATGAGTGCACCATTTTACTTGATGTTGCACAATTGGAATCTCAACAAAAGACACAGGTGTCTAAAAATCTTAGTAACAGGAAAAGGGCAGAAGAAATCAGTTAAATCAGCTGTGGCCGCGTGGGTGGGGTATGCCACTGTGGCTGCAGGGCAGATAATTTTTTGAGGGGCATAAGCCAAACAGAGGGGGCACGGCGGCCATGGCTATCGTGAAATTCCTGCCGTGATGTAACCTGATCTTTATCAGCAACTGTGCAGCAATACCAGGTTTAAACAGAATGAATAAACAACAAAATGAATAAAAAGCCTCAAACTATTCAGTACAGCCATGGTTTCAAATTAATGTTTTGGGTTTGTTTTCTGCAGTTTGTGTGTTTTCAGTGTCAGTCTGACATTACATGGCACAAATTACTTGGAAGACAGAGTTGCACTTTTTCAGGAAGTCTTGAACATGATGGAATCAGTTTCAAACATGTAAGTGTTCCGGAATCTGATTGAATCATCGATAGATGGTGTATGCACCCCGAAGAGCTAAAAACACAGATAATCTTAAGTCAACAGGTCAAAGGCAATCAGACAGGCAGAGGCACTTGACCCTCTCTGCCAGATTACAGCTCAACCTGAACTTGACCCCTCTGTCACCTGATTTAAGAGCCTGCATTTTAGACGGAGCTGGTTGGTTGAGGATTATCTGACCCCAGACTTGTAGAACTTGGCCCTCCTTACTTGGCAAGTGCTCACTCGTCCTGATGTCATGTGTCTAATTGCTCTCGCTGCGTGGGATGTGAAGTCTGATATAAGGTACATTGTTGACTGTGTGCACGGGCTTGTGTGTGTGTGTGTGTGTATGTCATCAGGAACCAAGCTAACACTTGCCTGCAGCAACACACACACACACACTCATGTCTTCACCCGCCACAACCTATCATTACCGCTGTCACGTAGCCACCTCCGCAGCGGGCCTCACAAGCCCCGACAACCACCGGCACACACACCTGGAGGGCCAAACACTTAGTTCCCAGCTTTGTGCTTCGTAAACACAGCCTTTTAACACACACAGAAACACACACACATATATAAACACACACACACCTATTCATATCCTGCAGCCTCAGCTTCTACCTTGCCCCTCCCATTCTCTGTAAAGTATGTCTCACTTTTCTATCTCCCCGACCGCAAATGCTTTAGTGCTATTTAATTTATTTCCTTTGTTATCATTTTCCTCACCAGCTGAGTGAAACAGCACACAAACTGCAGAGCCAGGTTGGCAGCAGCTTTCAGGCTGCTCCTGTGACTAGACAAACAACAGGCCGCAGTGTGTATTCCAGAGCAAACACAGTACGGAGAAATGGATTCTCAGAAGCTGAAAGGTACAATTCAACAAAAGAAAAGGAACTTTCTAATTCAGTCTCAGGTAAAGCAGATTATGATTAAACAAGTCTGACATTTAACTGTCTTCCTCTTGGATGTGTCTTCATCAATGTTTGCTTGAGCCAGGGCATCTTGAGAGTGTACACGGTTGAGAGAACACATAAGACCACTGAGCAAACATGTAACACCTGAGCTCAGCTCGCCTGCCACACAGGCGTGACCTTTACAAAAGCTGTCACCGTGACAAATCAGGCACAAGAAAAACTTCTGAAGATCCCAGCCTGCTGGTTTAGGGCTGCTCAGGGCAAACAGACACTTCAGTCAGAGTTAATCGAGGGAACAATGGAGGACCTCTGGAACGTGCTGCCCCTACAGAAGCCCTTTGAGAAAGACAAGAGTGACTGTGGTGTTTGACCTCCTTTGTCATGTTACAAGGTTGTCTTGGGCCTGTGCTTGCTCTGCACCATGTCCTATTCAGAGAGAGCTTAGTGTGTAGCAGGTTCCTGTGATAGGTGTGTGAAACCTGAAACTCAGAGGCAAACTGTGCTAATAGAGAATCCAGAAAAACAGCATGTCACACCTTACAGGCCTAAATTCCCACACACTAAAAGCAGATTATCTAGACCTTCGATGCTTACAGATGTATAAAATATGAAGTAGTTTGAAGCATAACTTGCAGAGCACATAGACGGTCATGGCTCTTTCTCCCATAGGCTCATGTCCATATACATTTTTTTTTCCAGTTGTTCCAAATAAGGAGAGAATTGAGTTGAAAATCTCTGAACTTTTCAGAAAGGTGCCAGTGTTGTCACCATCGCTTTCTTTTTTTCAGGCAACCAGTCATATATTAGATGCGGACTCATCACCCAACTAAGAGGAATTTACCTTTCTGTTCTTTTTTGTTTGTTTGTTTGTTTTTTGATTACTTAACTTTTGTTTCTGCAGTCCACAGAAAAGTTTTCCAATGTGTCGAATGTTCAGCTC